>AOTG01000253.1:0-166635 GCA_000347475.1 Penicillium paxilli ATCC 26601
GGGTTGATGGTCTGGCTGGGTGGGCTGGGTGGGCTCGGGGCTGGAATTGATCATGATGGGGTCGAGACTTTGATCGTCCATTATGAAGTAATCGAGATTGTGACGGCCCTTCAGTTTTCAAGAGACGAGATAGAAGCAGATTAAAAGTGGAAGAGGAGAGCGAGATGAAGTGGATGGAAGATGTGAGGGAAAAGTTGGAGGAAGTGCGAGTGAGAAGAAGTTCTGGTGGAAGGTGGAAAGTGTGAGGATGTGAGTAGGCTGCACTCAGGCTTCAATTCAACAAAACATATTCCAAGGTTCTATCATGCAACAAAAGGACGCTAGATTCGACACAAAATAGCCAAAATTCAACAAATAAACAAAATATTTACTTTTCTTTTCAAGTCTTGGATATGCTCATCTTCAGAACGGTCGTGGGCAAATCGAGCCAATCCAATGCATCGAGGTACGCCAAAGCCATACAGGCGAAACTAGGCGAGGATGCTTCCAGAACAGCACTGCCAGGGCTCCAACTCCCGCCGCAATGGCCGAACTGAGTCCAAATCCAAGTACCTGACTCTGATGCTGCACTGCGGCGATGACCTCGGAGTATCGCTGGTTACTAAAGCTGATTCGAGCATATTGGGTTCTCCAGCCCAGGAATGGTAACCGGCGGTCGATGGTCTCCTCAATTGACTTGCGCAGCTTATAGAGAGGGGATTTAACACCCCATCGCATTTCAAGGTAGTTCTGTTTAGAGAGATCGTTGATGGCGTAGGTGTCCGCGCATCGTTGGTTGGTGTATGCTTGGAAGGCTGCTTGGCGGCGTACACTCCGGGTATAGACACTGAGATCGGCGTCGTACACTCCATGCTGGTCGAGCTTTTCGAACAAGACACGCACATCTTCCAAACCGGCGTTCAGACCTTGTCCATAGAAGGGGAGAACTGCATGTGCTGCGTCGCCGATGATGGCTACGCCGGAACTGAAATGGTGGGGACTGCACTTGATGCTGATGAGAGGGAGATGTGGGTTAATGGCAAATTGCTCGGTCAATGCCTCAGGTTCGATTAGCTCGGGGCAGACTCCTGGGAAGTGTAGATCAAAGAAGGCATGCAGTTGCGAGGGGGAGTTCTCCAAGGAAGTATAGTGTGATGAAGGCGCAAAGAGTGTGCAGGTGAAGGATTTGTCTGCCGAAGGCAAGGCAATGAACATGAATTCCTGGCCAGGCCAGATGTGAAGATGGTTTGGCGAGATACGGAAATCGCCATCCTCGGACGGAGGAATGCGGAATTCACACCATAAAGTGTCGATGTACTCCTGTTGATAGTCGACTCGTGCAAACTTCATCATGTGGAAGCGAGAAGCCGAATGAGCTCCATCAGCACCGAGGAGATAATCGAAGGAGACCTCGATTTCGGGGACTCGCCCAGCCACGCCGAGATTGTCGGGCTGAGGAGTATCCCCGGGAATGCGGCGTTCAAACCAGGCCTTGTTGGTGTTGAAGTCGGCACCGGTCAGCTTGTAGTTGAAGAATAGCTTGACATTGGGAGTGCGCTCCAGTTCGTCCAGCAGGGCATTGTTGAGAGCACTGCGGTCCAGAGCGTTGATAGCCTGCATTAGATCAGATTAGCCGGGTGGCCTGGTATTTCAGTGATAATATGTATCACAAATGGTGTGCATGATGCATATGCATGCAAGGGGATGATGCAGGGACTCGGATTGCATACACGACCGTGAACGTCATAAGCCTGAGATGCTTCCCAAAGATCACCACCTTCTCGACCGTGGATCATACGACCATGCATAGGGATGGTTTCTTGGAGGACTTCATCAATTAGGCCGGGTCGATCTGAGCCCTGTAAAGCAGTGATGCCACGCTCGGAGATGGCCAAGTTGATCGACTTGGTAAAGTTGAGTGGGACGGTGGTTGGGTCCCGGAGATCTACGGATCATGATTAATGGTCTTGATCTAAATTGATAATTTTAAATTCAACATCCAAGTTGACAAAAGCATAGAACTTTGGAGAATGGCCGGTGGAGAGACTCGACTCGGGGGACCTTGGGGATGTTGGGGGGAAGATATTAGGGCATCGGACGTGCGGAGTATACATATAAAGTCCGAGCCTCAGTCACCTCAGGCTCCGATTAATTTCGAATGCATGATGTGATCCGGGGCATCCCCCCCGGTCCAGTCCGGATCCAAATTCCCCAGAGAAACTGTCTATTCTTCAGAATGAATACCAAGAAACGTACCTCCTCGCAGTTCATACACCTCGACCTCATCACCTCGTGAGGCCGCATAGAGTGCGGCCAAGGACCCCACCGGGCCGGCGCCGACTACCACCACTTTTTGCCGAGACACAGTGGCCATTGAACAGGTACCACGAAAGACCGGGGAAGTTGAAAGAGTGTGAGAAAGAGAATGGATGATTTGTGAACTTTGCAAAAAGTCAAACAACAAAACTCCAGGAGAAGTCGGAAAGCCAAAAACCAAATTGTTTCGCCGGGTTCACCCACATCACGTGCTGCGACATCGGGATTTTGCTGAATAAGGATGCTGACTCATGATAATTATGTCATCATTGACTAGAAGCCTTACCTTTAAGGTGTCGAGATATTCAGGTGTCAATTTCAGTGAATGCCACAAGTATCAGGCCACAACGCTAATCCCGTTTGGGCACTCCGGATTTCTGCCGACGCCCACAGGCAAAAGGCAAAAGAAGAAAGGCTCACGGCGGACTTCCTCTTGTTCTCACTTGATATACTTTGATATTCTCAACTCACACCCACCATGGCTCCTCGCAAGTGTTCTGGCGTGGACTGCCCAAATGATGCCGGCACTCTCCAATGTCCCACATGCCTGAAAATGGGCGTCGACAGTTTCTTCTGTTCGCAAGATTGTTTCAAGCGGAGTTGGGTATGGCTTGACCTAGATCGATGAATCTATATTCCTGCGCATGCGCCGTGCCTTGCGCGGAACATGTTGTATGGCATTTTGTGTTGAAAGAAACATCCTCGACTAACTTCACTCTTCTCTCAGAGCGAACATAAGTCCATTCACAAGAAGAGTAATCTCCTCGCCAATATCTTCCCTCCGAAAGTAGTTTCTGAACCTGATCCAGCAACCGGCCACTTCAATCCCTTCCCTGCCTATCCTTTCGCCGGCTCCCTGCGCCCTGTATACCCGCTATCTGCCACCCGTACCGTCCCCAAGACCATTCCCCACCCTGATTATGCTCGAGATGGTATTCCCCGCTCCGAGCAGAAGCTCATCGGCCGCCATAACATCAAGATCCTGAATAAGGAAGAGCAAGAGGGTATGCGCAAAGTGTGTCGCCTTGCGCGTGAGGTCTTGGATATTGCAGCCGCCGCCTTGAAGCCTGGCGTCACCACGGATTATATCGATGAGGTCGTTCACAAGGCCTGTGTCGAGCGCGAGGTACGAAGATCGATACCCGTGGAAACTGCGTGAAATTGTCCTTCACAATTTGGCCAAACTGACCTGCTTTATCTTGTTTAGTCCTATCCTTCTCCTCTCAACTATATGCAATTCCCCAAATCCGTCTGTACCTCAGTCAACGAGACCATCTGTCACGGTATCCCTGATCAACGGCCATTGGAGGATGGTGATATCGTCAACATTGACGTTACTCTGTATCACAAGGGCTTCCACGGCGATATTAACGAAACTTATTACGTCGGTGACAAGGCTCTCGCCAACCCGGAGGCAGTTCGAGTAGTCGAGACTTCGCGCGAGTGTCTGGACAAATCCATTGAGCTGGTCAAGCCAGGCATGCTCTTCCGTGATCCCGGAAATGTGATTGAGAAGCACGCCAAGTCACGCAACTGCAGTGTTGTCAAGACGTATTGTGGTCACGGTATCAACCAACTCTTCCATTGCGCGCCTAACGTGCCGCATTACGGTAAGAACAAGGCTGTTGGTACCGCGAAGCCCGGCATGTGCTTCACGATTGAACCTATGATTAACATTGGTACTCACCGTGACCGCACATGGCCCGATGACTGGACAAGTACCACCCAGGATGGATCATTGTCGGCTCAGTTCGAGCACACGATGCTCGTCACTGAAGATGGTGTTGAGGTCCTCACAGCTCGTCTGCCTGAGTCACCCGGTGGCCCAGTTCCGATGCCCGTGGCAGAGGCAAATTAAATTTAGTATGACATGTTGCATAGGAAGTTTAGATACCTTGGGAAGAAAAATTCACGACTGTCCATGCCCAGACTTCACATGTTGGTCCCTGGCACTGTAGATGATCCACAAGCTATGGAACCCGAGCAAGGATAGCTCGACAAATATGAAGTACTAGGCGCAGCATGGTGACACTGCCAGTGGTATACTGGTGGCCTTGCATGAGCCGGAACTAACTAGTTTCGTCTGATTGGTTCCATCTATGGGGTCCTCCAATGGCTGTGGCTTGGATTACGCCTGAACTTGAACTCTCCTGATGTGTCAATGGTAGTAACCCCGATTGCCACCGTGTTTGCTATGATCCCTGATGTAGTTACGGCGAGCTATACACCATGGCGTTCCAGTATCTGTGGTCACTGCGCACGTTTGTCTCCACCATGTAGCCCCATCGCATACAGCACGTCGCATGTGGGGCTTTTCATAGAGCTATACGAAACGCATACTAGAAGAGGAGAAATCGATTATCGTTTCAGCCATATCTTAGTCAAGTAATCGTTTCGATGTAGTATGAGAGCTAGCAATATAGACAGCTTTCTCGGGGCTCTAAGCCGTTTTGATACAATCTCTCCGTCTATTTCAGCTGTCGAGGGAAAGAGATTATGCACGGAATATCACTATTTCATTGGCTCGTTGATTGTTATTTGCATGAGATCAAATCAATAGACTTCTAATAGTATGTAATATAGCATGTAGCTGATAATTGTCTGTTCTACAATACTACCTGGTATACTCCCCGGGTATTCTCTCTCAACTGCAGGGATCAGATTAAGCTTAATCCACGTGGTGTCAACACAGCTGATTAGGGCTACTTCCAGCAGAGCAACTTCTGGTAAAAACAACAGTCATGAACTTGATACATCACTATGTCTACAATACTCATGTATTTACTTTTTTAATTTATCAATCATCACCAGATCAACACGATGGCACGCCTTGTTTCTTTGCTGCCCCCAAGTCGACCCCACATAAGTTCACGTCCATTTAGTCCGCAGAGCCCCACCTCCAATTCAGCCTCTCCACATTGATATCCCACATTCTACATACTTTCTGCTCTCCGGCTTTTCTTTCTTTCTTGATACAATCATCATCTCCTGTCTTGGTTGTAGTGGGACTTGTCTTTGAATACTTGTGGACCAAAGTCAGTCTTGAATTATCAATTCTTCCTTTCATAGCTCTAGCCAATTCCCCACTTCGAACACTCCACAATATGGCCAGCCAGCTTCACAGCGCACCGCCTTTCCGGGCCGAGCATATGGGCTCCTTGCTGCGTCCGGATGACCTGCTTGAAGTCCGGGCTAAGATCCGTGACACCGGTATCTCAGAGGAAGAGGCCGGTCTTTTGGAGGTTGAGACCAAGGCTGTTAAGGATGTAGTTCAGCTGCAGCGTGACATTGGCTTGAAGGCTGTCTGCTCTGGCGAATACAACCGTACCCGCTTCTGGGGTCTCATGTGGGATGAGTTTGAGGGTTAGTCGTTTTCCCAAAGCTCTGTTCTGATCCAATTACACTCTGTGCTCTCTGTGCTGACAATACACAGGAACAATCCGTCTCCAAGATGCTGATGCTTCGATGTTCCGACTCTACCACCCCGACGTCGTCAGTCTGATCGAGAAAGACCGCAAGGTCATGCCCGGTGATTCCGTCATTGCAGGCTCCAAGCTTACCTGGAGCCCCAATGAATCACGCTCCAACCTGCACGAGCTGAAGCTCATCCAGCAAGCTCTTCCTGAGAGCGAGTGGGCCAACATCAAGCTCACCATGATCACCCCATCTTGGTTCCACATGCGTTATAAGCAAGGCAAGGCTTATACCCCCGAGGCGTACGCCAACGATGCGGAGTACTTCAAGGGTGTCGCGCACGTTTACCAAGCCGAGCTGGACGCATTGTACAAGGCTGGCCTGCGCAACGTCCAATTCGATGATCCCGGCATGGCATACTTCTGCTCCAAGGACTTCCGTCAGGGTTGGGCCGATGACAAGGATAACATTGGAACCGTTGATGATCTGTTCGACGCTTATGTTCAGTTATACAATGACTGTCTGTCCAAGATCCCCGCTGACATGCATACTGGTATTCACCTGTGCCGTGGTAATTTCATCGGCGGCCGACACTTCTCCGAGGGCTCGTATGATATCATCGCGAAGAAGCTGTTCGAGAACCTCAACGTCAACACCTTCTATCTCGAATATGATACCGAGCGTGCTGGCGGCTTCGAGCCTCTCCAGTTCCTACCCAAGAACAAGAATGTCGTCGTTGGTGTGATTAGTACCAAGCTCCGCGAGCTGGAAGATAAGGAAGCGATGAAGGAGCGGATTTACAAGGCTGCGGACTTTGTTACTCTGGGTAGTGGCGAGACTCGCGAGGAGGCACTGAAGCGCGTTTGTGTTAGCCCTCAGTGTGGTTTCAGTACTCACGAGAGCGGATATCCGCTTAGCCTGGATGATGAGAAGAAGAAGCTGGGCTTGGTTCGTCAAATTGCTGACGAGATCTGGGGTGAGGCATGAAGGGTTTCAATAATTTGAAGCGAATTTGTGCCACACTGGTGCACTTATCGAAATTGAAAGTCCAATGAATGAAGTGATGATTTATGGGGTGGGTTGCGAGGGTTTCTTTAAATTTCAACAGCGACGGGAAACGTGACGACACGAGATATGCATTCAACAATTCTATCACCCTGTAATAATTCTGATAACTGATACTTAAATATGGTGGTTTTTTTCAATACTAGGTTTTACAAGGTAGAGGGCAACTCTAGTATAGGTAGTAGTCTGGTTTATGTAGTGCTTTGCCACCAAGGTATCTTATGTGACCACCTGGGCATACAACCTACTACTAGGTAAGTACCACAAGGTCCCTGAAAACTCTCCAATCAAGTGCAAAATCCAGTCACCAGTTGTTGAAGCCAACTACTAGTAGTAAGTGATTCTCAAGTTCTTTCGACTCGGAGCTTGTTCGCAGATTGTTACCTAGTATATGGAAATCTTTTCGTCCTTAATGCCGTTCTGTTTTTGATCCATACTATCAATTTTGTATAATGATCTTGAATCTTACTATGGTATTATACTGCCCAAATATGAATGAGGCTAAACCATGCATATCACGACATTTATTAATCTAGAACTACTCCGTACAGGGCTGTAGTTCGCTTGGCAGCGTTGGGCGAATACAGGATTAATCACATCTCAAGCAAGGGGCCCCCGACTTTCGACCCACCCTCCACAGGATGGCAACCTGTCGCACGATCTTCCTCTTCGGGAATAGTTACCCTTGTCTAGCTTCATGGACAATGCCAAAGGTATTGATGCCAGTATGTACCCCTGGCGTGAGCTTGAAACTTTTTAAGCTCGGCTCCATTACAGATCTCTATCCATTGTTAAATTTAACTGATCAACAGTGGCGTGGTGAATCTAGTACAGATGGGGAGGTAGTCCCTGAATCTTCAAACCACAGTCAATGAGAGAAGAGTTCCAATACTGTCCATCTCATGTTACACAACCGATCGCCAGTGGTCGTCTTTCCCCCCAAAAGGATCAAGTAGCATTGCTGAAGATGATACTACAGTAAGGAGAAAGCTCCAGGGCTGACAGGTTCACCGCCGCAAAATAAGATCTATCCAGGATTTTGAGAAATCTATAATTGCCAGTGATTCCTAATTCGTTGTTGATACTCTCATAGCTCCGCTCCATCATTCGCTCATTGGCCCCATTTTTGGCCCCAAAGGAAGACCCCATCAGATTAAGAGATCATTTCTCGGGCAAAGAGCCTTGCGAGTTGCAAGGTTCAAGTAAAGAACACGACTTTCACTCAGGGGCACTTTGTGACCGGAAAAGACATCAAAATAGATGACCATAGACAGTGAAAATGGCTGGCAAAGCATTCAAATCGAAGGGCTGTATCTCTTGTAGGAAGAGGAAAGTCAAGGTTTGTCCAGGTAATCTACCTGATGATACAACTGCATCCAGCAATGCTGAGACGTGATTCTTGATTACATAGTGTGACGAGCAGAAGCCGCAATGTGCAGAATGCCTGAGGAGGAAACTCGTATGTCAGGGTTACGATAGGGATGGTGGGTTTTTCATCCATCACGACTCCCATAAATATTCCAACCGTCGGAAAAATGCCTCGCAAAACCTGCCCGAAGAAAATACTGCCCCTGGCCAATCGAGAAGTGTCCAACGTACTATGCAGCCGCAGGTGCAACCAGAGGCGCTTTGTCGAGGGGCAGCACGCATTCAAATTTTCGCATCATACTATGATCTTTATTTCCCCAACTTGAAGAACACCAGCGTTTCTCAAGTAGACTTTTGGCAATTCCTCATCTCGGGCTTTGCGGCTCTCCCACAGAGATCTGGAATGTTGGAAAAAGCAATATGCGCTGTGTCATCATTCTATATTGGAAAGATGAATGGTGATACTAGATTATTTAACTATGGACTGCAGATGTACACTGAAGCGATGCGTATTCTGCGATGGGACATTCAACAGGGCTTCTTTGGAAATGAGATGATTTATACCGCTGTCATATTTCAAGAAATTGAGGTAAACCCACCTGGGCAAGAGATGCCTTGACTACTGCTATCTGGCACTATTCTAATTTTGAACAAAGAAAATACATCGTCCTCAGCGACAACTTCAAGCTTACTTCGCACATGTTGAAGGAACAAAAATGATACTGGATCACTGTCGGCCTTTGATTGTGAAGAATTCCCTCACCGATGCTATCTATACAAACCATTCCAGGATGTCGATGGTCTGACGCTACCCTAAATCACGTTTTCTTTTGTCCATGGGACCCTTCCCTCCCAAAACTAACGACTTGGCTTTAGTACCTGGCGACGACTGGAGCGACTACGCTTTATGACGAATATAAATCTGTCGCAAGATCGGCGCACCGTACACTCCTCGAAAAGTTCATTGAAATATATGACACATCTAACCGCATCGTCGCTGTCGTCGATGAAGCTACCAAATCAAGCCCCGATAGCAGGACTTACGAATCACTGCTCTCCCAATCCTTGCAGCTGGAAAATAAATGGAATGAATGGTTTTCCAAAAGTGGAATAAAGGACCATTGCTCATACGCCAGCACCAGAGAGACGTTCACATCATGTTTACCGTCTACTGATCCATTATTTGGTAGAGCGTATGACTTTGAATCGCTTGATACCGCAATATTCTACATATGGCACTCTGCAATGATGATTCGAACTCTCAAATTGATTCATAAGGTCAGGACCCAGCTGATGTCTGCAGATTTGAGCAAACAAGACTCAGATGATCAATTTGATATACTCAATTCTGAGTACAAGCGCAAATTGGAAATGTATGCCGATCGAGCATGTGTTTGTATACCCTTTTGCGCACAAATTGATATGAAAGCGTTTGGCGTGCATGCTGTACTGGTACCCATGTGTATAGTTGTCGAGACATACATAGAATTGGGTCAACGGGAAAAATTCTTTTGGTGTCAGCGCTTTTACCAGATTGGGGTTGATCGTTGTAATAACACTGCAACGCATATGAGCGAGGTGGGATGGAACTTGTTTAAGAAAAAGGGACTCGCTTGAGACTCATAGTAGATGGATACTAAGAACAGTTGATACAAAGAGTCTCTGTCGCATCGGAAGCATACTAGTATGTACTAGAACATTTTGAATAACTATAAATCAAATAATGTGATTCAATCCATCCAAGGCAAGATTCCAAACTTTCAGTTCAGGCCATTACTGTCTTCTTCCATCCAACTCAGCAGGAGATATTTGCTGGACTCCGGGATTATCTTTGTTTCCAGGAAGCTCAGCTGGGGCATCCGTTGAGTGAGTACCAGCGTAGTTGTGACTTGGAGGAGAATAAACTGTCGAGGAAAAGCCTGAGTCTTGATAAAATGGCCCTGGCATGGGATTTTGCTGCGGTCCGCTTGTGACATCGCCAGCAGATGTTGCTCGTTTTCGTCGTCGAAAGAGAAGGATGGCTGCGATCAAAGCTACCACGCCGACGACACCGACTCCAACACCGACACCGATTCCAGTTTTAGCACCAGTTGAGAGACCCTCGCTAGACCCGCCACTTGGTGCGCTTGTTCCTGTCGAATCGCTTGTCCCGGTAGTTTGAGTGGTGGTATCCTGGGTCGAGGTGGAACCGGCTGTTGTAGTTGAAGATACGAACAAGCTACTATCGGAAGATTGTAACTCGACGATTATAGGTTGTCCCCACATTGTCATCGGCCCAAAGACCTGCGTGCTTGATCCTAAGTCACCACGCACTGTAACGATCGTTGAACTTTTAGAAGCGAACATGGATGTGCATCCGGCGTAGGTCTTGGCCGTATCTAGGCCAAGTACGCTCCCAATATAGGAGAATCCACTATGCGAAGACAGTTAAAAAATGCCAGAATTATCAAATACTAAAAGACTTCAGACATACGATAGGCAGCAAGCCACAGTGGTCACCGGCTGATCGATGGCGACATCGGCAGACGTGTATCCAAGAGGACAGTATCCAGGGCTAAAAACTTGTGTCGGTTGCAATCTCTCGTAGTGAGTATACCCCGAGGGCCAGCAGGCGGCGTCAATACTGTCAGAACTTGCAGCATTTTGGAGAAGTAGTCCTCCTTTTATGTCATTTGCTCCCTCGGGCTCAAACGTCCAGGAGTGGGAACAAGACGCTGGGGGAGTAAAACGCGCTGTCATCGCCGTGGTCATCACGTCGATAGAGCCAGTACTAGTGGCCATCTCCGTACTGGAAGCCATGTGTACATCAAGAAATTAGTGATATTCAACCCTTACTGATAGTGTAGTTCTTTGGAAAGGAACTAGACACTTCAATATCACGGTACTCTGCAGTATTGAAATGTTCCAGGGTTCTTTTTGTTGTGGGAACAATGCCAGGAATTAGCATGAAGACATAGTACGAGATTCAAGATTAAAGTTGCGCGACATTACCAAGAAAAGAAAAGGGGCGCAGCTTTTCTATCAGAGAAAAAAAAGAAACACCAGCACGTTCAATTCACTTCCGACTTGGACAACAAGTTGGTCAAGGACCCACTCTCGGCCTAATACTACTTTTAGTTGATGCTGACATTCTTCGAAACCCGAATTTTGGGGCGGAATCTCTGAGCTTGCATGATTCCAGCAAATATTATCCAGGCTGCGCACGCGACTGCATGTTACTTGTACTGGCACTAGTATGTAACTAGGTAGCTACGGAGTGCTTGGAGTGCCCCTTTGTTCTAGTTAGCTGTCTTTGTTCTTTGGCTTCCAACCTTATAGTTATGGGCTTATAAACATTGTTTGTAGAACCCTCCACTTTGGCCGTCGGAAATTGAGAAGACACATACCAGTAGACTTGAGTCTCGACTAGAGTATCGTAGAAGTAAAATGAGATACCCTTACCAGTAGATAGTCGGGAAGACCCGCTATGCTGACAGAAACTTCCGATTCTGAGACCAGGCTTGCACTAGTCCTCATAATCCTGGTAGTGGCAGTGACAGAGCCGCCATTCGTATTGCTCATTGGGTTTACGGCAGAATCCTGAAATCGAAATAGATCAACTCGCACGCGCCCAGGTGGAGCCAAGTTTGATAAAAACGCCAATGAGGCCAGCCTCAAGCCTATTTTTGCGGCTCGGCGCAGCCTCCAACGTCCCAGATCAACGTGGATTATCTTTGAGGAGTCCGAGCGCTAACATCGCCTTGATGTGTTTCCAATTCTTCTCGGAATAGTGATTCATCTGAATCAAATAACAGTCCTCCCACATTCAACGTTTCCTGCCTTAATGTATCACACTGTTTGTCGACTCAAGCATATGACCTTCAACTCTAGTACAGAAGAAAGGATTTCCAGCATGACAAAATGGCTTCAAAGAAGCCACAGCGTTACGAGGACAAGAATCCAACGAGCTTTCATTTTGATCATCGGGCTCCTAGGAATTTTCAAGCTTTCCAACCTAGCTTATTGTATGTCTACTTTATCGCCGATATTTGCATCCCATCATGGATGTGCTGACCTTTTGTTGGTTTAACTTTTGCTAGATCAATCTCGCCCTCCGAGTTCCCTCCCCAGACCACTTCCAACAGTGGGTAAAGTCACAATGGTATACGGAAACAGCACAGTATATGAGAGAGGATTGAGGACGCATATAGAGCATAGCAACCGATTGAATTATCCCCTCTCTGTTTTACGAACTCCTATTCTAGAGGATACATTTAACAAATACGCGGCCCTCCTATCCAAATTACTTACGGAATTGGAGAAGCCTCCCGAGGAAAGACTACAATGGATCTTGTAAGTCTAACCAAATTCTATTCTGATCGGACTTTCGCTCGCCGGGCCAAGCTTGCTACTTATCCTCTTAACCGTTCTACAGATGGTTCGATAGTGATACAGTTCTGATGAACCCTAACATGCCTCTTGAAGTGTTCTTACCCCCACAACGGTTGTCCAATATCCATCTTTTACTCTCTAAGGACTGGAATGGAATGAATAATGGTGTATTCTTCATCCGCGTGAACCAGTGGTCCGTCGCTTTACTCTCCGCCGCGATGTCCTATCCTATTCTCCATCCAGATGTTCCTCTTTTCTGGCCCGATCAGTCTGCCCTGAGTAATCTTCTGAAAGAAAATCAATATTTCGAACAGTCGACTGTATATTGCCCCCTTCGATGGTTCAACGCCTACATGAGATCGCCAGATGGCTTGTCTCCAAACAAGGATTCACCGAAGAACCTCCAGATACACCCGGGTGATCTCCTGGTTCATTTTCCTGGCACCAGGAAGGAGAATTTGAATAATACGCTCACTCCATACCTTGAAATTGCTGAGAGTCACCAAGCTGAGTGGGAGCCACCTCTTGAGCAGACAAACTACATCGAGGAGACAGCTGCGTTCTGGAATAAAAAGAAAAGTTGAAGAGAATACTACTTGAGACGATGGGGATATCCAATACTACCAAAGTGAAAGCCTTCCTGGGGCGCTAATGCACTGATTCTGCGAATGCAATCATGGAATCAATATACCCGCCGGAGGTTGATGAGTAGTTGGTCATAAATTGATCATCGGCGATTCAGCTATACAGTACTGGCTACGGCCATCGTATTATTAAACATGAATAATACAAAGCTCGATGCCTCCCGAGTTTCACGGCAGTCATAGTAAACACATGAACACGCGCAAAGCCGTCTAATCTCGCTTGACCTCTACCACTGGTCCCTTATACTCTTTCCTACCCTTCACGACATACATGAAAAGGCTGATTATAAACACAGCAACAAAAATTACAACACTCCAGTTGAAATTTTCAAGTGTGACCGGCAACTCGGTAGGCCAAAAGGACCAAAACATCGCGAAGGCGCAATATAATAGTCCAATGATGTTGATAGGCAGGCCAAGTCGTCCCATATCCCAGCGACGAGCAGGAAGAGTATCAGGATACCAGAGTCTTCGGTAGATAACACATGATATAGAGATAGTGTAAGTAAACATCAGTGCAGCGGTATTCAGCGAGATGATGGCGTTGAATGCGGTGCTGGAACCAATATTGATGAGAGCGAGAAGACAGCTGATCAAACATGAGAGTATGATAGCGTTCGTGGGAATTTTGCGCTTGGTATCCATCTTCGAGATCCATCGAGAAAACGGGAGACCTTTATCCCGAGCGAATGCCCATGTTTGTCGTGATGTGGATGCGTTGAACATTATGTTACTGAAAATCACAGGCAATATGATAATAGCTGTCAGTCCGTTTACTCCTGCGGTAGAGGTCATGTTTTTGAAGACGTAGAGCAATGGAAACCCCGATGAGTCGTTCAAGGAATCTTCCACGGACGGGGTAGCGAATAGATAGGCGATGAGTAAAATAGCAGCCATAATGCCATTTATAAAGAATCCCCAATACATAGCAATTGGAACATTGCGACCAGCATCTTTGATCTCTTCAGACATGTGGGCGCACGCGTCAGAGCCTCAAGAAGACATCAGCAAAGAACATCCAAGATGAATAAGATGGTAAGACACGGAGATACTTACTTAAACAACCATAAATGGCTGAGATCTGTCCGACCATTACACTGACACCCATAGTTGGTAGATTCCCGATATTCTTCCAGTCTGTAACGAAGACAGCTTCGGCAGATCGACGAGGAGCTGTGGCCCACAGCATTATCAAAATAACAGCCCATGACAAGATATGGAATACCATGAGAAGATTGCTGAGTAGTGGCATCAAGTCTGATCCGTAGACATTGAAGAAATAGATTACCAAAACCATAGAAAATACGAGCAGGGTACCCTGCCAGCCTGGTGCCGCATAATCTGGGTTACGGACACTGATCAAGCCCTGAATGAGAGTGCCTGTTAGGAAAGATCCAGATGCAGTTCCAGCCTGCCATGCTAGAACCGACATCCAACCTACAAAAGGCAACGAGTGAGCGTTTGTTTTCGGAATTTTCAATGAATCTGCTTAGACTAGGAGCCACATACCAGTAACGTAGCTGAGAAACTTTTGGTGTCGCGGAGAGCAAAATTCTGAAACCCAATGGTACTGGCCTCCATCAGTCGGTGCCATTGATGCCATCTCTGCGAGCGAGGCAATAATGAAACTGAATCCAATAAATGTCCAGATATATGACCAGAAAAGTCCTGGTAAGCCCCCATCTTCTAGTCCAGCTTCATTGGATCTGCTAGGAGTTAAAAATGCCATGTCTAGAAACGCCAGCACTTGAGGTCTTGCTAAAGACTTTGCTCATTTACTCACAAGATAAGATACTCCCATGTTGCTTGTAAGACAGATGCAAAGCTCAATGCTGCCAGCGGTCGCATGTTTCTCTGCATGGTTCAATATTGTTCACGTAAGTTATGCATTCTTGGTCGATCGAGAAGACATGCTCACTTTAAATTCTTGGACCTTCCCCATACGAGTCATTTCATCGTCGTCCCCAGCAGTTTCGTTGTTCTTAGAGCCGTCTGGGTTCCTACGATCGACCTCCATATCGACCATTTCTCGAGCGGTGGTTTTTCCAGAAGCCTCCATGGCAAACAAGGAGAGACACAATTCGAAAATCCACAGCGAATTATCATTAAAAAGGCAGGAACCAAATCAGAAATTTAAAGAATTAAGCCTTTGAAAGCGGTGCCCAGACTGGTCTAGGGGCGAGAGGGGTTATCAGCCTTGCTCTGGAACGCGCTGCACGATGGTGGGCCCATTCCTGGCATCTGTTTGGTGCAGGTTTTCAAGCTACTGTATGTATCCTCGCTCCTTCGGAATGGTCATTATATGCGACGAAGCCTTCCAAGGTTGCGGTGACAGAAAGGACGGGTCAAATAATCCTAGGACGGGAATACCCAAATTGAAGAACTCTTCAAAGACCAGGGAGATCAATTCAATTCGAGATAAATACTCGAGGAAAGGGGTTTGAATTGGTCAATTCGGGCGCGATGTGTCTAAGTGGGGACCATCTTGCGACGAGCTGCTTTGTTTGGCTACAAAATCGTCGATTGATCGACAATCGCAGCCTCGTACACTCTCCATGCATCCACACACCAGCTTAGCCCCCGCATGTCGCCTGTGCGTCTACAGGCTATTCTAGTCTAAAGAATCTGATAAAATCTTGCAGGGTGATATTAATACTACTCAGAACTCTGAAGCACCTTATTTCTGTTATATTGGACTTGGAGTAGATACAAATCCTAGTTATGAAGCACTACTAGTATTCTGGTATTCTAGCAGTCAGCAAGCTTTAAACTAGAGATACATCGATCAATTTCCATTATTAGCTAGAACTAGTTATTTGGGTATTGAATTTTCAGCTAGACATGATCTCTTTGCTCCGCTACGTTGTACAGAATGAAGCTTTCCAACGGCTTCACGGCGGCGTTGGAGATCTCCATAAAGTAAGGCACAGCCCTGAAGGTTGAGGTCCACCTTTCAAACTTGAATGAGCTCAAATGTTGTTCAAGTTTATCAAACAACGATTGTTCGACTCCATCTTCAACAACCATCAAAATGCCGCCAATTGACTATTCCAAGTGGGATAACATCGACACCGATTCGGATTCAGACCAAGAGTCTAGTTCCGTTTCCCGTCCACCTGTGAAACCTAACACTTTGCCCAAGACTACGACTACACCAGCTCCAAAGCCAACACCCACACCCACACCAGCACCAGCAACCAAGATTCCCCCTCAAGTATCGCCTTCCACCTCTTCCAACAATAAACCCAAAGACACTGTCAAAGCAGTGATTGTGCGATGCGATGGCGATCTGGTTGGACGCCCATGGGATACCACAACCATTCCCTCCAACCACCCCATCTTCAATAACACCGTCCCACCTGTACCAGCATTGCTGGATTACCCCATTGTCATCCACAAAGTTGGTACGCGCGATAATGGAGAACGTGGCAACCTTGACAACCAAGCTATCACTTATCTCAACATCAAACCGAAATCCGGCCTTGCACCCCCAGAATGGCAATCGAAAATCGGACCTGTGATCGTCGCACGCAAGGATAAGAAGGATCTCCTACGGGAGCACTATGAGGCAATCTGGATGTACTGTGATCATATTCTTGATCACTTTGGACCTGGACCGGTGCCAGAACATTTGTATAACCGTGCAGCGTTCGAGAGATGGTTCGTCAGGTATACGAAGGAAAATCAGGGATTCGGACGGCCGGAGTGGAAGTCGGTGCCGCCACTTTATGAGGCGTGAGGAGTGCGCTAGGAGAATCAACACCATTGATTCGGAGATCAGTTGGCATCGTACCTGCACCAGAACGCCAAATAAAAGATGAAGAAAAATACCTAAGTCAGGCTGAAATTGGCCTACTATGGAAAACACATCTTTCAATCAAGAACATTGGCATGATCTTGACAAGTTTGACATCAAACTGAAGGCATGTTGGAAGATGTGCATTTTCTCTTGGCTTCACAAGATGATCAAAGACTCGAACGTTCAATGAAGCCGGTAGCATAGCCTCCTGCTCATTTTAGAATGCCACCAGGGGCCACTAGCGAGGGTCGAATATGGATTCACCGGCAAAACATCGGAAAATCCGAATGCCTAATGCATAACTAGCATGTCGATGTTTCTCCCTCGTTAACCCGAAAAAGGCATCAGATTCGAGTGGGAGACGTGGAGTTGTGGAGAGGATGCCATTCTTTCAAAGGAGTATCCACGGACAAGTGCTTTTAGCCTGAAAGTAGAAGGTGATTCCACTCGCACTTTTAAAGTTGATGTACTATGAAAACAAGATCGGCAATTGAACACTTCGCTAGCCTGTGCACGGGTGAAATCGGTGTGAACTGATGCATGTGAAACTCAATGGAACCTACTTAAACATGTCTTCCTCCCAATTGGTACGACATACTGTTTGACAAGACATCCAAGGCATCTAAGCACTTTTGGAACCTGGAACCTAGCTCTTCGGCTAGAAAGGATGCACAGATGAAGCGGATAATATCGGGACCTTGAAAGCTTAACAAACTCCCAATGAAGCTTCAATGTGTGTCATTTGTGTGACTCTCCCGTCCTCCATGAAGATAGTCCAGTAGGGACGACGGGATGAAATGACCAACAGCCAAAGCCCCACTGGCACTATCATCCACGTCGAGTTGGGCTCCATACGGCTCCACTCCTCCCCGACCCGTGAACCATTCAGGGCCGTGTTTGATGCCCCGTGGTACATTTGGTGGTGGCCATTGAGTTTCGGTATCCGTAGTTGAGGGTCAATTATACTCTCTAAACGAATGATAGTGGTAAAGTTATCACCCACCGAACTACAGATTTAGATCCACAAACTGCACCTCGCATGTCGATTCAGCTCTAGAGTCAACGTCGGCACGAGACCACTTGCCCTTATGGTTGGAGATGACTTTTTCATCGCTAGCCTCAATGGGTTAGCCCTCGGCACATTTGACACAATGGCATCTGAGTGGCGTTCTTGATCGTTTCCGCGAGGTACAGGATTGTACAAGTTCTTTTAGAGACCGGGAGCTTTACCGAGTCAATTTTTCTCTCAATCTTCTTAAATGCCGATTTCAACGCTTGTACACTGATATCGGTAGTCTTTTTGAAATCCTTCGAAGCCCATCGCATATGGCAGACACTGATACATGCCTCAATTTATCGATTTCAGCCACGCTCGTCCTGATCAGCGGCGCTTTCGCCGGCCTGACAATTGCGTTGATGACCCAGAATGAACTCTATCTACGGGTCATTTCACTTTCTGGTGCACCAAACGATCGCCAAAATGCACAAAGGGTTATCGCATTGCTGGAACAAGGGAAACATTGGATACTTGTGACTCTGTTGCTTGGAAACAGTATTGCCAGTGAGGCTTTACCAGTTGTATTGGACCGAGTCGTTGGTGGCGGGCTGTCAGCGGTACTCGGAAGCAGCGTTCTGATTGTGATATTCAGCGAGATTATACCGCAGTCAATATGTGCCCGTCATTCTCTCAACATTGGCGCGTGTATGGTACCTTTTATTTCAGCATGCATGCATCTCCTTGCCCCAATTGCATGGCCCGTGGGCAGGTTACTAGATGTACTTGTCGGCGATAGTCATTCGGCCGGCTACAAAAGAACGGAACTCTTGACTCTTTTTTCCCTTCATGAACGACTCGGATCCCCAGATGAGTGTCTTCATTCGAATGAAGTGAAAATGGTCCATGGTGTGCTTGGTCTGACAGATAAGATGGTGACAAGTCTCATGACCCATATTGACAACGTCTTCTCTCTTTCTGCGGACAAGCTCATGGATTCTCAAACTATAAAGCTTATCAAAGCTAAAGGCTATTCTCAAATACCTCTCCATGTCCCTGGAAACCGCATGGATATCATTGGAGTCCTTCCTGTCAAAGAGTTGCTCAAATATAACCCTAAATGGCGTTGGCGGGCTTACAACTTCGACTGGACACCCATACCTATCATACATGGCAGAACAACCGCCTTGAATGTTCTGAAAATCTTCAAAGAAAAGAAATACAAAATGCTGCTAGTTGGGCGCAAAGAAAAGAATCAAATCTTAGGAGTCGTGACCTGGAAAGACCTGATCCAGACTTTAATCGGACAAACCATCTTGGAAACACCGAGGATGAAATCAAACTTGAATGACGGAGAAAAACCAACCATGCGAAACAAACCTTCTCAAAACCTGCGTCGTCCTCATTTCCATCCAGCACGCGTCCAAAATATTCTCGAAAAGCCACAAATCATCGCCGCGTCAGCTCCAGAGGGTGAGCTACTCCCTCTATGGATCAAGTCGAGTTTTCCTTCAACTTATGGTTCGTTTGATTATTCGAACTCGGCAAATAGGTGGAAATACATCCGAAGTTATCTTCCAGACACAAGGACTTGTCAAGAGATAGAGCTCGCTACTACTCATGAGACGCCTTGATGATCGGTTCGGGGCTTCATTCACTACCTCAAACTAGATAGAACGATATCACCTGGGCAGTATTCCAGTGCATAGTATTGCTGGAACACGTCGTGAAATCCTGAAATAGTCAATGCATTCAAACTGTTGATCGGTTGATTGATCGGAGCCATCCTCGTACTAGATGAACTTCAAATGGTCTATATAGGACTATTTGAAATACGCTCCAATGCGATGAAGATACTGCATCATTCAAGCTTATTTGAGATAGTACAGTAGTACTACTACATTTGGGGCGTATTCCTAGCGCATTAGCGTAGCATTCAGGGTGTTTTCAACCGTATTCGAAGTACTACTAAATCCTTTGTGGCATTGGTTGTTTCTATCTAGTACTACTGTCTAGATAGATCGAACATCCAAAGCCAGGCACCAAAGCTTGAACATAACAAGAGGACTCGAAGCATTTGAGTTGGCCTTGGTCAACTCGTCTCCACAGCTACGACTGGAAATCTATCAATACTACTACAGCGATATGATACCAAAATAATCACTGTGGAACTGCGACACTGAGTCAGACGGTCACCGTTCCACGATATCGGTCTAATTAGACACTTTTAAAATCTAATGTACAGGGTTATCATCATCAGAAATGTACGCCTAGAAACTAGCCATTTCAATCCAACTTGCGACAAAGGCCAGTCTGCGTCCTTTGTCTGCTGCCATGCGGTTCGAAAACTCTTCAAAATTGAGTCGGGCTCCGCTGCCGCCTCGTTCCTTTGCGTCACGCTCGACTTGGGTTAGGTAGGCCCATCGGGCGAGGGTGCGAGGGGAAGGTCGTCGAGGGGTTAGAGAATCTTGAGCTGACTGGACAGGTTTGGATGGTGGTGGCAAGGGTTGCATAGGAGAGGGAGGGAGTTTGGGTGCAGTTGCTTCTGCTTGGGGAGAAGAGAGGTGGGGAGAGGGCGGAGCTGGGAGGGAAGTTGTTCCGTTTGGTTCCAGACGGAGACGACCTGTGAGATCAGAAGTTGTTGAGCTGCTGGGAGAAGCATGGCTGACGATGGCTTCTGATGCTTCGCCCATTGACAAATCAGGGTGTGCGTCTGCGTCAGGTCGGAATTGTGGGAGAGTGGGATCGTAGACAAGGGTCTCGTCGATGGTTGATTCTGGTTCTTCGTCTGACGACTCCTCTTCGAAGGAGACGTCATCTGTGCCTATTATTTGTTCCTCAAGATCATAGGAAGCGAAAGAATCAGTGTCCGTCTCATCCTCGTCTTCTTGGTCAAACGGGTGGTCCTGTCCGATTTCCTCTTCATCTTCGGGGTCGTAAAGGTGCTCCGGTTGAACGTCGTCATCTTGCATTGAAGAGTCGGGCAATGGTGGAGCTAGGACTGGGTTGGATGGATCCAGGGTAGGGCTTTGTACTGAATATCCGGCATGTTGGAGAAGATCGTCGAGGGATCTGTCATTGGTCATTTCTTGGAGCTCTTCTTCGTTCTTGGGTGCCTTTGCAGGTTGCTTAGGCGAGTCCGGGGGTGGTCCTGTATGCTGCATAAGATCAATCTCATGTGCCCAGACCTTGCGATCTGTACGCGTGCGCCAGACTTCCATGAGGAGATCTTCCTTCTGTTTGAAGAGAAGGTCGAGCAGTTCATTGAACCCTTGCTGTGTGACTTGATACAGAATCTCTTTTCCAACGTCCCTTTCAACTTCTGGGATCTCAAAGCCACCCCATCGCTCTCCAACAACGCTACGTGAGGAGGTTGATGGATTTGAACGGACGTCATAGTCATCCGTGAACTCATCTTGGAACCTGACCTTGGAAGATGATCGTGATCGAGGGGAGGGGGGACGGCACTCTTCCCGGGAAATGTCCATAGATTTTTCTTCGTCGGACAGATCGTCGAAATTCGGGTCTTTTCGATATCCTTCGGGGATAGTAGCGCCGTCCTCTTCATCGGTGTAAAATGCTCTCCTTCGCCAGCGTTCGTCAATACCGTTCCGACGAGCCTCATCAATCCGTCTTCTGTCTTCGTCGCGCATCCTATGGTATACAGCCGTCACAATTCGCGCCCTATCGATCGGGTCGGTGATTTCCTGAGGGGGCACATACGTTCCGAGAGCTTCAATAATGTCATCTTCGAGGAGGTGTTCCGCTGGCGGCCATCCACCACTAGCTACCGATGAGCCAGATCTGTCAGATTCGCTACCATCTTCATCTTCGTCATCTTCCTCGTCGTCTTCAGCATCATCCTCATTGTCGTTACCATCCTCATCGCCAAGGGCAGAATGAGGTTCACGAGAAGCTAACTCCGTCGTCGCGAGACGTAGAGTGGAGGGGAACATTGGTCTTGTGCGACCAAATTGCTCCCTCACAGCTGAATCGCCAATGACCAAGTGTCGGTCACCTACATCGTTACCATCGTGTCTCAAGATGCCGCCGTGATCGATCAATTCCATGTCGCCTTCGAGGTTGGGTTGTTTTCCTTCACCGATACGCGAAATTTCACCCGATGGAATACTGCCCGGAAATGCAGAACTTATAGGCTGACTTCCCAGAACAACATCTCGGGCACCACCTTCCAAGAAGTCGTCTTCCATTCCAGCAACCATATCTCGAGTGAGTTCGCGACTAAGCGCATAATATGCTCGAAATACGCGAAGGAAGTCTTTTCGTTCCACGTATCCATCACCATCGATATCGTATCCGCGGAATACACGGCGTAGCCTTTCGTGGTTGCTTTTGTTATTGAGGCTGGCGAGACCTTTCAGGAATTCTTCGAATCCAATCAAGTTATCGTTGTTAGTGTCATAGAAAGCAAACATGCGGTCATAGATGAGACTGGGAGGAGGGGGTCGGATAGACGTATTGGGCACAAAGCATCGGTCGAACGTCTTGCGGTCAATTGCCATGTAGAGCTTGTTCGGATCATCGGCCCATTCGAAGTTTGCGAGACAGCGGAACTGGTCCCAGAGCGCATCTAGCTCGGTATTCTCAAAACTGGTTTCTCTCATGAGGCGCTTGGCCAATGGACGGGGAAGACTTCGAGGGAGCATAGCAGGCTTTCCTGGATACCACACTGGCTGAGACTGGCGAGGATTTCCCAGAAACGGCGCTGGAATGCGAACTTTGTAGAATAGATGGGTCTTAATGTGTACCTGCATGGCCTCGCATGTCTCGCAGAGATCGTAATCAATGCAGTTGGCACACCGGTACCTGATACCCTGAATGGGCATGGCACCACAGCTGTTGCAAGTCACACCACGATGAATGTAGCCATCTCTTCGCGCCTGGTCCTCCGCAATGTGGTATAGCAAGTTGAGGAGGTTTTGGCCCTCTCGTGTGGGTGAGGCATCGTTGTTCCCATCACGCCATGAGAAAACACTCTGGTCGTCGGCTGGTGCCTCTGTTGTCTCGGGATTCTGGGGGGACGAAGCTACATCGGGGAAGGTTGATGTAGAAAGAGTAACACGTTCGCCGTTCTGTCTGCGTCGGCGAAGCTCATCGCCATAGTTCTCATCTCCATTGAAACGGATTAGCGCACGTTCAATACCAGCGCGCGAGATTCCCCGTCGTTGTAACTGCTCCGTCAAATAAGTCCGCTCGGGGGTATTGTCTGGAAGGGTATGCGAAGCTGGAAAGTCCAAGGCGAGGAAAGATTCAAGAAAGGTATCCTCCATCATTTCACGCATGCGCTCTGCATGGGCCGGGGGAACGCCTACCTCCTCCATCAGCTGATCGCGTGTTGCGAGCAACGACGGCAAGAGGCCACTTTCCACACGGCGCCCATCTTCCGTCTCAATACGAAAGGTCCCATACACGCCATTCTGACGCTCCAGCTGTTCCAAATGTGTGATCGCACGATAAGATGGGGTTTCGGCGAGGTCTGGTTCTTCGGTTTCGGTTCGGCGATTGCGTCTCACGGCGTTGCGGCGACGAAGCGAGGCTTGTGATGAACTCGGTGATACAACATTGTTGTGGATGTATAAGAGGGCATATGCAGCCGCCACGCCGGTAAAAAGGTAGAGGATTGGACGGTATCGTGCCAACGACACCGGTCCAGAGCGCGGCTCGGACATAGCGGAGGTTCGAGCTGGCGGTTATCGCAGAAACATCGTCGAGCTGGACAGTGAGAGAACAGATTCCGAACCCAGGAGTAATTCAATTGGAATTGAAATTCTAACAGAGTTTCAAATACTGCGATGCACGGAAGGGAAACAAAGGTGTGTTTTGTGTGAGATTGTGTGTGTTGGAGAGAGAGAGAGAGAGAGAGAGAGCTGAAGGTGAAGAGACAACGGGAGGTCAACCCCAGAAGATCAGCTGTCACTTTCACCGCTTTGGGCATTGAATAGTTAACTAGTGAAATGATCATGTTTCAGGTTCATCTTATTCAAATTCATGCTAGTTTTTATTTTATTTTAATTTAGCTGTAACAATCTTTATTGAAGCTATTTTGAAGCTCTATGTAGTCTAAATCAACATTCTCTTGTCGTAAAAAGCCCAATGCTCATGCAATGTCGTCACCATCATGATAGGTAGTATGCACATCTCAATCATGAAGTAAAATATAGTAATGGGTACTAGTATGAGAATCGATGGTCGCATCAGGCAAAAATGCGGAAGTAGAAGGAATGGAAGAGAGACCGTCTCGATCAATTGATCGAGCGATTCTCAAGGGGGGGGGGCTTTTGGATAAACTGCTGTAGATCAGTGTTATATCAGCGACTCAGTTTGGCTTCACGCACAAAACAGGCACTGAAGAGGGCAAAGAATACGACAACCACCATGAAGCCGAAACCCTTGTTAGTCGACCAGCCATAACAGCTACGGACAATTCTGGCGACATCCGGATCAAGCTTTTTGATGAAGTCGAGACTTTCTCGGACCCCATTCACGATCCAGTCGATATCTTTGCTGTCCTTGAGGCGGAGTGCAAGTCGCTCTCGGAGGAGTTGCTGAACCACCGTCGAGGAAAGTGATAGACCTATGACAGATCCAAGAGAGCGGAAGAGATAAGAGCAAGCAGTGACCACAGCTTGGTCCTCATAGGTGGCATTCGAAACTAAAGAGAAAATCATCAATCAGAAAGGTCCCATATATCTGTAGATGAGGACTTGGAAGAAACGAGAAGCAGAGGATTCAAGGGGGACTACTTACTCAGACCAATCAAAGTGGTGGTGACACCAGTGCCATTTCCAAATGCTGCAAGCACCATTCCAAGAACCATGGGCACTGTGCTTTCATATGCTCCTCCCGAGAAAAGATAAATCATGAGGCATCCCACAGTTAATGAAGTATACCCCACAATGGTTAGCCAGTAGTACTTCCCAGTACGTCTCATGATAATTCCAGCGAGGAGGGACCCAGTAACGCCTGATAAAATGCTGGGCAAAAGACGTAATCCCGCGACGGTGGCACTCACTCCATCCACGGCCTGGAAATAGAGAGGAATGTAGAATAGGGCTGCAAGCCAGCCGCCAAAACTGAAGAAGTTGCAGCAATACAGGGCGAAAAAGGTCCGATTGAAGATGATATGGCCAGGAGCAAAGGGCTCGGTGGCCAGGTAGATCTCAACCAGGATGAAGAGGACAAATAATACCACCGAGACAGAAAGCGATACAACGGTCAGTGGCATACTCCATGACACATTGCTGCCTCGGTCCAGGCCCAGCAGGAAACCAAGCACGGCACCGACAAGAACCAATGCACCGAGGAAGTCAATGCGGCGTAGTTTATCCTTCCAGTGAGTACTTTCACGGGCTGGAAGCTTGAGCATGACGGACACGGCAATGAACGCTAGAATACACATGGGAAATTGCGCCAAAAAAGCCCTTGAGGAAGGTTAGCTCTGGTCCGTCGAGAATAGAAAGGTGCTTGGTCTCATACCAGCGCCAACCAATGTAGTCGGCCAAGATTCCGCCCAACGGCGCACCAGTTCCCGATCCAGTAGCGTAGATGATATTGATGATCCCTTGCCAAAGACCTCGGTCACGCAGTGGGACTATATCGCTCATCAAGATGCTCACGACGGTGGTCATACCACCACCTCCAATGCCTTGGAAAACCTAAGCCAAGGGTTAGTCAGAGTAATCGGAGGAAATGCGAGATTTTCGATATTCTCCGGGGAAGATTGGCAATAGAATCTGAATATTCACATTCAATTCAGTTGAAGAAGAGTAGTACTCTAAAGCAACTGAAACTAGCATTTAAGCACCAGAGTAAGGGAATTACAAGGGAAACTTACACGAGCCGCGATAAGTTCATTGATATTCCGTGCCAAACCGCAGAACAAACAGCCGATGCCAAAGATGGCATAGGCAGAGAGCAGACATGCCTTACGACCAAATATATCGCTCAGTTTTCCGTAGAGTGGCTGAAACGAAGTTAAGGTCAAGAAATATGAAGTTGCAATCCAACTGGTTAAATTCAGAGCTTTCAGATCACTACCAATTTGACCATAACTGGCCATGATAATCGTCTGGTCTGCAGCAGAAAGGAAAATCTACAACATATCAATATTCTTATTAGTTTTAACAATACTTTGATAGTTGGCAAGTAGAACTTGGCCGGGACCATGGTCCGAACTTGCAGGGGCGAGGTTGATTCGAGAATTTACTAGTAGGACATACTCCGATTGAGATTGCCGGAACGATATATTTCAGCTGTTTCTGGGCATCAGGAAAAGGCTCCTTGGTCTGTTCATCCGGCGCATTATGGGATCTCCCTGATTCATCGGCATGATCTGTAGGGATTGCTCCGGTGGAAGCAGTCCCGTTGCTTTGGAGCAGCGGGGAGGTCTCGCTAGGTGCCATGGCGAATTGACTGCTTTCCCCGGAGCAGCAGAGGGCGAAGATAGGCCACTTCGTCGAAGAAGTAGTCGGTTATGGAGGGGAAAGGAAGACCGGAAGATTGGATTTGAAGTTGGAATTTGCTCTTAGGCTGTGCTGACTCATTCAATTTAGTTTTTGTTGTCTTTTTCTCTTTTCTCGCAGGGAAGGAACACCCCCTCTTCCTTCCCCAAATCCGTGCTTTCCCTTTGCGGCATACTATGGGTCACGTGGTGATATGCGTTCCCCCGCCTTGGTGACTAATGCGCTCTGACCAATCAGCGATGTAGAATCATCGCATTTTGTTCCGCTCGGGTCTCTTTCGGCTCTCGCTCCCCGTCGGCAAAATCACTGCCGAGGGAAAAGATAGTCTATACATTATAGGAATTGTTAATCAACCGAAGGTATCATGGATGAGTTTTTTTTTTCATTTTTTTTTTCATTTAAATGTCTTATCGTGTGCTATAGAGACAGAGTGGGGTATAATGACGTGACTCGGATTTGAGTGGGTCATACTGTAAGGTACTTTAAGGCACTAAAGTAGTCAACAAGAGATAGAGTAGTTTCAGTGCCGTAGATACGCATTACTAGTCCCTAAGCTGATATTCTTTAGAATCGATGTACAGGGATGGGGGTAATGTTGTATATTATACTAGGAAACAATATTGAATTTCAAGTTATTTTGCAATTCTTTTTAAGAACTTGAGATAGACAGTGCATAGCCAGCCCTGCAGGGCAGTAGAGTGGTATATCGCGAAAAAGAAAGTATGTACAATGAATACCAGTGCTTGCAAACATCAAGTTTAGACACCGGCGATACCAATTCAAGGTTCATATATGAAATTGGGATCCAAAGGACGCCTGCGTCCACTCTATATGGGCAAAGACTCGGAATCTTCATCCTCATCTTTGTGTGCAACACGCCGATACGATCGATGGCTTCGAGGGTTTTGGCATCGACCAAATTTGGATACTCCAAGGTATAAGCCGAGGAACAGGAAGCCCAGGACGAGCACCAGCACTAGAACCACGCCCCAGGGATGGTCTAACGTGAATTCTTGTTCGACCAGCTTCGCATCGCGCTCTAGAATCTCGGAAACACCGAGAACATCATGATCAGAATTGAGTGCGACAACTCGGAGGTAAGCAGTGACGTTGCTCGGCAAGGGAATTTTGGTTTCGAAGCCAGAGCGTTGAACATCCTTGATCGTGTTGAATGTCATGTTATTCATGTCTTCACCATCCCATATCTGGAGTCGCCACGTCGCAACCTCTGTCGCTCCGTTCCAACTGATAAAGACGCTATCCTCGCCCACTGTAGCTGCGGGTGTAGTATCGGGCATGCCAACCCAATTGCTCTTGAAGGAGCGATAAGAAACAATCCGACCAAAGGTGAAGTATGCAGAGGCGCCGAAGTGGACATCACAGAGCAATGTTCCATCTGGTGAAAACTCAGTAAAGGCAGCGCTGTGGCCCCAGCCGACAAGAACATTTCCAGTATCGAGGACCTGTAGATTGCCCTGAGATACAACCATAAGTTCCTGTGGGTGATCGTAGCTGGTTAAAACCTTTGCCTTTCTTGCCGAGATGTCGAGTTCCAGACGGAGACCATGACTGGAGATGGAACGGTCACTTCCTGCATTGGCACCGTTGTTGAATAGTGTCAGAGTATTGAGGCCCTGCCAACGAGCATCATGTTGCCATGCGAATTGAGTTGCAAGTCCATCTGATTCATCGGTGAATTCATTATCCTTGCCTCCCAATGACCAAAGAACTTCGCCAGTGATTCCATCCACGCAGGTTATCGTATGGGTATGTCGTGCAGAAATCAAATAGCGTCCATGTTCATCTTTGTCGACGCTGTTAAGGTGGAAGTAATCATAACCCAATGTTCGTTCGTTCCCCTTATCTCCTATTGGCTCATAACTGCTTTCTGGCGGGTAGAAGCTGGATGAGCGCCATTCGAATAGAAGTTCGCCAGTCTCAAGATTCATTTCTTGAATAACACCGTCGTAAAGCCACCCTTGTTTGGGTCCACCGACGGATGTCAGATCATATGGAATAGGTTCGTAAGCGGTGATAAGTGCCGTGTTATTGGATGTTATTTGGAAATCATGCAGATCGCCTTCTAGCGCGCCATGAGGCGATACTATATAGCGAACTTTGTATTTTGAATCCAGCTGTTGAGTAAAAAGAAGAAAAGAGGTGAGGTGTTAGCTGTCAACTTTCGGACGATTTTTAGTCTTGGTTGATAGACCGTGACATCAAATCATGATCATCATCTTGAGACTTCAAAGTGAATGGATTTTTTTCATACCATATACCAGGATCCAATTCCATGTCCATCTTCTTCATCTCCTTGCCAGTAAGTCAAATAGTCCTGGCCTTTATAACTTTGCACTTTGAAATCTTGGGTTGTGCCCCAATTATCCTTCATCCATACAAGCTCGCCCTGGGCATCCAAAATCATTGGACCGGGATGTACCACGGAATCTCCTCGCGGAGCTAAAAATGTATAACGCTGATCACATCGTGCATCAGGGGGAGAAATCTCAACTACCGGAGATTGTTCATCAAAAGAGATGTAATTTTGTGATGGGCCGAACCCATACCATCCTAAATCATAGGCGCTTAATCCTGTGCGAAATCGGAATCGTAACAGTTGCGGGACGGCATATATCCAAAAAAGACTCAAGCCAAAGATCGCTAGCACCAAGACAGAAATACAGCGACAATGGTTAGGTTTGAAGGGTCGATCACTCCGTCCAAGCCGAGGGCTCAGACGGGCGACGGCGGAAGATGCCCGCAAGAACATTGGCACATTGCGGCCCGGCGAAAGGGTATTTCAGGGGAAAGCGAATACGAACAACTTGAACGAGGGAGAAGGGGGGAAAGGAAGCAGGGGAGGAGCGGAGCGGGCCACAGCGTCGTCTTTAAGAAGAGTCTGTATAAAGGGATCGCGCGTCCCTTGCCCAGAGTACAGTCCCAAGGGCCATGTCATCGAATAGGGCAACCTCCTTACTGCACCCCGCAAGCAACTCTTGGAGTCGTCGCAACGTGGATAACCTCCTTGAACAATGCATGCTGATTTGGTATGACATCGTCAAATCTCCTATATGCCAAGGTTTCAGTGGGGCAGGATTCCTTGTAGTGTTGCGCGTTTATGCGAACTTGACGGCTAAAGCGGCGCATTTGCGCCTCATTTGCGTTTCGATGTCTTGGCTATCCAAACATCCACATGGCATGTGGCCATTCAGAGCGAAGATCATCTCGAAAATTGTGGGTGTAGCCCCGTCGTCACTTGTCTTCCCCTCAAATCTGGTCAGGGACGGGGCCACCGGTCCACGCGTCGGAAGGCGCAGCGGGATTTGTATTGTGGCGCTCAATCTGTCGTCAGTGGGCTATCGGATGATGGTAGTCTATGCGTATGTACATAAATGAAAGAAGCCAAGCCTGTTAAATCGCACCGTTTCGATGTGGCGAGGTCCGATATCCGTGGATTTGAAACTCAAAGCTGCCTATCATTGGTAGAAGCGGGAACCGGAGCAAGTGACTTTATCCGGCATGGTGTTAAAACGATATCTTGCCTTAAGATGGTAAGATGGTTGTAGCTTCGTCTGCACTCGACATCGTGGGGTACTTATTTGGTCTAGATCCTGACAGCATACTGTACTCCGGTTTCAGTGCTAAGTGCGGCGTTCAGGACCCCTACTCCGTACAGTCTTCATGATATGACCAAAAGTGGAGGTCGGTACGAGCGCCGAATCAATTACCGTTTAAAGAAGTGGAGTAAAGGATTGTGTCCTCCAATGGCTGCAGAAACAATCTTATCATCGGAGTTTCGCTCAGACTCGGCCGTTACGACCAAAGTAAGTTAGACGAGACCAAGTCAGTTGGGATGATTCTCGGCACCAGCCACACTTTTTGTAGTTGAATTGCGTAGCACCTTGGCTGTGACTATTTTGGGCATGCCAGGCAATTCAACCCGTAGGGCCTTCTCGGCCTCCAAAGTGGAAGTTCACTGACAACACTGCGGTACGTGCGACAGTTCAGGGGGTGGGACCGACGTGACGCAGACGAGAATCACCCTGGGTCAGATAGGAGAGGCCAGTTTCAGATTCATGAGAATTCATTGTAAAGATTCCGATCCACGAAGCACATTATAAAGTAGTTCCATTCGCTATCCAAAAGATTGATCCGCAATGTTCGAGAGAACATGATGACTCATCGGATATTTTCATTCATTCAAGTTTTTTTTGGACTGGCATCTCAGCTCAAAAAGACCTCGGGATATCTCTCAAGTCGAGTCTGCTTAAGAGAAATCCTCAGATACTAGTATAGAAGGCAGGCATCTAACAGTACTAGATTGCACCGGTGGGAGAGGATCGGAACTTACAGTCATTTCTAATGCCGGCCTTGGGCTTGAATTTGCCGGGTTCCTGGCAGAAGGTTGTATTCCAAGGAGGAACCCACATTCCTGGAGTGTCTTGGTTATTTTGAGTCGATGCCTAGTAGGTATTCTGGGGTTGGTTAATTGGAAACTTGATATCGCCTCTTACTGGTAATATCCAATACCCCCCCAAGACTTGTTGCAATGCACGTCGAAAAGAAATTCACACAAACTTGATGATTTGATGCTTCAAAATCAAATGAATCGATCTAAGAATTCCTGGAGAGTTCAAATTTGTTGATGGCATCTAATGACTTCAAGTTCCTGAGTGCCGAAGACATTACAGGAATAGCTTTTGATCTGTTGAAGGGCGCATGAACCGTCCGAGTCCGCGTCGTAAGTAATAATTTTGAAGATTGGATTTTCGAAGCAAACTACTAGTGTTCTACTTTGACCTCGAGAATCAAACAATTTTTCTGTGGCCATCCGAGATTCGTGAATCACACTGAGGTCTATAGATGCAGTATGTGGAGGGAACGGTTCGCGTTGGAAATCGAACACCGGATCTTAAAGCTATTGTACCTACCTTTGGCAGTATTACTGTGGGTCACTAGAAAATAATGCAGTCACTTAGAGTAGTAGCATGGAATCCAGCGAGTTGATATTCACAGTCTGGTTTCAGAGGAGCTTCATGTAGTTCAAGGTCGCTGCTGCTATACTTCGATTGTCCCTTTTTTCATCATCTCGTACTGACAGTCAGGAACACCGGCCTCGGCATTGAACGGTATTTCGCACATCATGACATTAAGAAGGCAGAATAAATGACCGGAAGCCTGCGGCATTGTAGAAAGGTAATATCACTTATTTGAAGGCTGCAAGGACCTGTTTTGTTGCAGACGGTCGGAAAAGTGCGGAGATCAAGCTGCTAACTGTGAACTTGAATCGATTTGACGCGTTCCACCAGTCACCCCGAAGCGTTCATTATATGACTATAGTCTTCTGGAAGTACTACGCGCGATATAGACTTGTGTCTGATAACCATAGACGCGATTCGTTGATTCTTTACATTTAATATGAAAATTTGGCTCATTTTTGAGATCTTATAGCGCGCCACCCGGCGTTTCGCGAACAGGGTACAGTACCGAGTTGAATGGCCAAGTCTGGGCTCCACTGGATGCGATCGCAGTGGAGATGTCTTAACCGACTTCCCAGTTCTGGCCTACTCTTTCAGCAAGCTATCGAGAAACGATGGCTACACAGACCCCCTTCAAGACCCACGTTTCCAAGACTTGAAGCACTCACCCGGTCCTGCTTGGAGGGTTTCAAGTAGAATCGTGGGGCCACCCCACGGTACGTGCCGCCATCTAGGATCGATTAAATTCTTCTTGTTTGGAAGAAGGCATCCATCATGAGCCCGTCCACTCCGTAGATAGCATACATCCACGATTTCCCAAAAGTTGTGCCGATCACACCATGTTTTGACCAAGGATTCCTTCTAGCGGCGCCACCAAAGTGTGTGAGCTACTGTGGATGTCTCGATCAGACGCGTGCGATCCGCTCTTCGCGCTCAGATAGCCCTACAAGATGTCAGAGAAGGAATGAGAGGGGCCTTTGTAGAATCCTTGTTGTTCCGGAAAATTGGTGTATAGAACACTCCCGGATCGCGCGCATCTTCGAATAATACTCATTGTCCATGCAGTAACATGCAGGGAAGAAAAAGTTGTTCTCGGCGACCAAACTTCCTTTAGAAGGTCCGCAATCCACATCCCTGTCTGAACCTGGTCGAGTGGTTTAACGAATTCTCCATGCTGTGTCATGGCGTGCGCTAGCATTCGCAGCTGCAGGCATCGTCGCATCACTAACAGACGCTAAACAACAGCACAGCATACCCGAGGATATTCTGATGTGTGCACAGCTTAAAGACTCCAGGATTGTGGAACCAGTCTCCGAGAACCATTTGGTGAAGATAATTAAATAGACTTCGGGACTCCTCTTTGCTCCACCGCGTACTTTTGGCTCACCATGATTGGCTTCATCTCCGGACGAGAAGAACCCCCTGACCGTGGTCTCCCCACGGATCTGCGATTTTTTCTGTCTTCTCTTTTGCTTCTGCGATAGCTGTGTTTCTGCATCTTCCACATCTCTTCGTCGCCATGTCGAGTGCAGACAAGGAGATCTTCAGCCACGAGGTCGGCTTGGACCCGAGCCTACAGGATGATCGCGACATGGAGCGACTGGGCAAGGCCCAGCAGCTCAAGGTCAGTGGAAACATGATGCGCGCGGGGCAGGACGGTTAATTGACGAGAAACAGCGAAACTTCAAATTTTATTCTATCCTTGGATTCACCACGACTTTGATGGCTAGTTGGGAATCGATTCTCCTGTGAGCCACCCTTGATTCAACTCGTCGCGAAATCCCATATAGCCGACTGACACGTCCCGCAGCACGAGTACCTATGGATTAACAGATGGAGGTCGCGCCGGTATGGTCTATGTGTATATTGCCTCATTTGTGGGCTTTTTTGCCTCTGTGATATCCATGGCCGAGATTGCTTCTATGTAAGTTGAATGCGCAATACACCGCAAGAAATGGTTCTAACTATTCGCCAGCGCGCCGACTTCTGGAGGACAATACCACTGGGTCAGTGAATTTGCTGCTCCGAGATTCCAGCGATTCCTGAGCTATCTCACCGGTAAGATTCAATCTCTCGATTCTCTCATTATCTCCGACGCATCCGCCGCGTGCACCCACCGAGCCTGGTCGATATTGGCATGCAGTATACTGATCGACTCTAGGCTGGTTGTCGGTGCTGGGATGGCAGGCTGCTTTCGCTAGTATCTGTTTCCTTTGTGGTACGCTCATTCAGGGCCTACTCGTCTTCAACTATTCCGGCGAAACAGGATACGTCTACGAATTCGAACGCTGGCACGGCACTCTCCTCACGATTGCGATCGCAGTCGTTGGAACCCTCGTCAACACATTCGGCGCGCGACTACTTCCTCCTCTCGAAAATGTGATTCTTTTCCTTCATCTTGGAGGCTTCGTTGCGGTTCTTGTTCCCCTCTGGGCGATGGGTCCTGGAAAGGCTCCGGACTGGCAGGTCTGGAAGGAATTCACCAACTCTGGAGGTTGGTCCGGCATGGGACTGGCCTGTCTCGTTGGCCAACTGACGCCACTTTTCTCTTGGACTGGCCCAGATGCTGCGACTCATATGGCTGAAGAGGTTCAAAATGCTGCCTTCGTTGTGCCTTGGTGCATGGTTTCGACCGCGCTTATCAACGGTGGTCTTGGCTTCATCATGCTTATTACTCTTCTCTATAACATGGGTGATCTTGAGAGTGTTCTGAACACTGATACTGGATTCTCTTTCCTCCCTGCTGTTCAGAATGCCACCAACTCAACAGCCGCTGCCAACGGAGTCGCCGCCATCATTCTTGTCATGGAGGTTTGCAGTGCCATCAGTATTCTGGCTACTGCTTCTCGTCAAACCTTCGCCTTCGCTCGCGACAATGCTCTTCCATTCTCTGGCGCTCTTGCGAATGTCAACAAGCGTTTCCAGATCCCCGTCACATCCGTCATTGTGTCAACTATGATTACTGTGCTGCTCTGCCTTATCAATATCGGATCGACCGCCGCCTTCAACGCTGTCGCCTCGGTGATGATCGCAGCCCTCTTCACCACTTATATCCTGTCCATTGGAGCATTCATTCGCGCCCGTATGCTGCCAGCTGGTATCCCTCGTGCCCGCTTCTCGCTTGGAAAGTTCGGATTGCCCATCAATGTCTTCTCGGTCCTGTATCTTTGCTTCGCCATCACTTTCACATTCTTCCCGACCGCCGCCAACCCGACCTTGGTTGATATGAACTGGTCAATTCTGGTCTTTGGAGTCGTCGTTATCTTTGCTTGTGTCCAATACCTCATCCACGGTCGTCGCATTTACCAAGCACCTGTTACCCAGGTCCGCAAAAACGACTAAAGCCCCATTGTGATACAATTTGTGGAAACATCAGTTTGGTGTATTCTTTTTGTCAATTCCTTCAGGCTCGGGATTTGGTACCGATCTGAGCATGGGCAGGCCCAAGTACATACTACTAGTACGACATTTAATAAACTTCTATTGATCCAAGTGCGGTGTTTAGCTACCGTTCAGGGATAGGTATTTCAAAGAAGATAACTTTAAACCAAAGAATAAAAAAATTAATTAAGATAGTTTGTTGCCAGACTCAAAATATCGTCTAGTCCTGCTGTATAATCTACCCCGAACGGCATGAAAAGATCATTATTCGGAATCATACTTGAATCGGGACTTACAGGCCTCGGCCAATCGTCAGATACATCCCTTCTCATGTTCCACTCTGCATGAGGAGCGCAGTTCATAAGCTTCGATACTCCACCGTGTTGGTCTTGCTTGTAAAACGTTTGAATGATATTCGCAATATTCAAGCCCATGCCTGTTTTCTGAAATAATGGAGTATCAGGCGAGTTGGGCGATTGCCAACGCTTCTCTTCTGCGTGAAGCATTGTTTTCAACAGCGAAACACCACGGCGAGCAATCATGTCCGAATCATAACGAGAGAGGATCTCAATGCCATCCTCGACGAACTGTCGATTCTGAATGGACTGGTTATCCTTCGCAGGCCGGTGAAACATGTCGAGGCATAGAATGATCTGCAGAGATGGTCTGTTAGCTTGGATGCTCCAGGTCTGTTGATGAAGCTGCACGATGTTATGGAGACCTACACTCGCAGTCACGCTGAACGCCTGGTGTATCCATAAAAGTGGCCCGCTGTCGCATGTAGCCTCCTTTTGCTCTTTAATAATCGTGCGAGAAGCAGCAACGCAGGTTTTTCTAGTAAACTCGAACATCGGATTGACGAAGCTCATGCTTAAGAACTTCCGGTGAATCATGATCACCTTGTGAGCAGAGCTGATGGCCAAGCTGCGTCTCGCCCAGAGAACATAGGGTGGCCAGGAAGGATCCAGCTGGATATTCTGCAGGTAACGGGGTAGTTTCTGAGTAGCTAGATCCCGTAAACATCTGTCATATTTCAAAACTTCTTCGTATCGTGTATAAAGCGTGTTGGATGAATTGAGGTCATCGTAGAGGGCAGGCATCAAAGCTGCGATGTCATAGAAAAGTCGGGAGTAGCTTGCGACCGTTGGAAGATCGTCAGGAATTGGTCCTAAGCTATCGTTGCAATTTGAAGGCTTCTCTGTGTTGAAGCATTGTCGGCTTATCAGGTAACTCTCGGTGAAGGGAATCGAGAACCAATCTTGTATACAGAGCTGGCACCAGATGCGCCGACCAATCTCCCGACTGATTGGATCCCAGGACTTGACATCATTATCTCCGTCAAGCTGATGAAGTCCAAGACCCTGAGCAATGCGTACAGCAGAGGCCAGAAGGACCGAAAAGCTGTTGGATTTGCCAAGCATGTGAGCAGAAATGGTTAGGGTAGCGATGGACTCAACAGCGTATATAGAGTGACATGCCATATAATCCGCTTGGTGAAGGCAGTCAACAGAAGCTTTCAGCCATCTATGAGATAGCATTCTCTTCTCTTGATCACGAAAGCCCCAGGCCTGTGTAATAGCCACAGGTGCACTGGCCATTGATCCAGTGAGTATCGCGAATAGCAGTGACATCCATTGCAAGTCAGCTCCAGACATCTCAGAACGGTTACTGAAATGATCATAAAAGTTTTCCAGCTCTTGAACAAATGTTGTTGCGTGAAATGCTCCATGATACCATAGCAAGCACTCACAGTGGTACTTTACAAGTTGGTTGACCTTTGACCTAGTCGGAAGTAGCAGCTCACAAAGACTCATCATTGAAGGCCTTGAGTTATTGAAACCATCCCAATCATCATCCATAGGTATATCTCCAGGAGAATGAACTAAATCATTCCCTTTTGCAATTTCGTCCTGGTAGGAAGGGTCCTTGCGGCGGCCCCAGGCAAGGAACTCAAGTATTGTTGCGGCATCTTCAACTTCTCTTGGTGTTTTGACTGACCTCGTGTTCTCCACGTCGGGCTCACATATTGAGGCTTCCTGGCCAGCGAAAGACTCAACTGGAGAATGAGGTATTATGTTTGGTTCAGATGGAGGTTTCGGGATTTGTGACGGCTTGACACTGGCAGTCTCATTGGCCCTTTTCAGTGCAGTCTCGAGATGTTCGATTTTCGACTGGAGCTCTTGAATAAATTTTGAGTCCTCTGGCTTTGATTGAACAGGTTGCACTGTTTCAAATTGATCCTCAAATCGAGTGCTGTGAGGAGAGCTCGGAGGTTCCCGAGTTCGGGACCTTGAGCAGATTGCGCCCTTTCTGGTACAGTTGCGACATGGCACAGTCTTGTCGCATTTTATTTTTCGACGGGTACATTCGATGCAAGCTAGTCTCTTGCGCTGGATGCCAGAGCTCATGTTAACTGGGGGTTTGTTGAGATATGAATCTTAGATACCTTAGGGTACTCCAGATGGTTGACTCTGGGGCCCTTATCTGCGGAGATGAGCGGCTAGCCTTATTACGTTAAGGCAACTGAGACGGCCTGGGGTCCCCGGCTTATCTCTAAACGAGGCCTTGGGGTGCATCTCATGTCATGTTCCTTTCAAGTTCTGACTTCGATAGACGGTTTTGGGTATAACGAAGATATGTGAGCTCAGCGATTCCATAAGGGTTGAGAGATCCATACCATGCAAGTCTAGATGTCGTGAAATCTAAAAAACGTATTGAAAATAAGCAGCCCTTGTGATTTAACTCAAGTTCCTCAAAGAAATCTGTATTCGTGGGAGTATCGACGACTAGTCAGGCAAGGCTTCAGAACCGTAGACCTCCAGGGCTGAAGACCTTCGGGCAACCATTCCTATCGCCTCTGATTGTCAGCGTATCAAGTAGACAAGGATCTCCCTCGATTGATCGACAGTCCGGCGAGCCCCGAACTCGAAAGTCTGCCATACTCTAACTGAGTTCGGCCGAGGCCTCGGCCGAGGATGAAGATAAGTATCACAGGAATCTAATGCTGACGAGGGTCGATACTATTCCATACTACGTTCTTAAATACTCTTTTATTGCCACAGCTGTATAGGAATCTATCTATATTATTAACCAAAAATAATTGGGCAATACATCAGTATTGGAACCTGAGTGAAAGTCAACAGCAGCACAATATGGCCCAAACACAATACGTCGATCGTGCAATTCCTCGCATTTCTCTCGCGGACTTCGAAACACGAATCGATCACATCACGAAGGAATTAGTTGATGCCGCAGAAAATGTCGGCTTCTTCACACTAGTCGATCACGGCATCTCCAAAGAAGACATCGATGCTATTTTCGCAACTTCCAAGAGCTTCTTTGACTTACCTGATGCCGCGAAAGGGACTGTTCCATGGAATGCAAACAATGTCGGCTGGGAGAAGAACTCACAAGTTCGACCCTCAACCGGAAAACCAGATAGCAAAGAGTCATACCAACTTCAATTTGGAGACAACATGAAGGGACTATGGGTTGCCGACGAGCACCTCCAAGGCTTTCAAACTACTGCTCTGGAGTTCATGCACCGGGTACAGCGAATCTCGGAGTGTCTCATGCGGTGCTTTGCACGCGGACTGGGGTTCCCCGATGACTTCTTCATCAAATGTCACGACGTCGCACGACCGGACTCTCAAACCACCATGCGGCTACTTCATTACTTCGCATTACCGGAGGAACCGAATGGCAAAGTGTATCATCGCGCGGGGGCACATGCGGATTGGGACTTTCTGACGCTACTCTTTCAGAAAGAGGGACAGAGTGGACTGGAAATTTGTCCGGGCAGAGAGGTGGTAACCGACTTCGGTATTGGGGATAAATGGACCAAGGTGGAGGCGCGGACCGGAGAGATTGTGTGCAATATTGGGGACTTACTCATGTCCTGGTCGGACGATCGGTTCAAGTCGACATTTCATCGTGTCAAGGCACCATGTGAGCATGGGGATTATTTTGGGGATCGGTATAGCATTGCATACTTCAATCAGCCCTGCAAGGATGCCTTGATCCAAGGGCCCTTGAAAAAGTATCCAATGGTGACCGGGGCTCAGTTTACCGATAGTGCGATGAAAAGGAACTTCGCTGCGTTGCAGGAGAAGTTGAAGACGGTTGCGGCAGCATAGGGTCAGGCGCAGACGAGAAAGAGATGGCTATCCAAAGGGATGTTCGCATATGGGTAGACGAGGGCACTAATTGTTAGGAATTGTATATTGATAGGGGGAAATGGAGCTTCCGTGAACGAAGCAGCGGAGCCAAGGTCATGGAGACCTTTGGAAATCACGGTGTCTTAGGACTTGTCTCGAGACCTCAGATCCTTGTCAAGTGGGAATAAAGATGAATGAATATGATACTCTTATAAGTTTCCAAAGTCCCACCAAGTAGAAAAGCCATCAGCATTGCCGAGGGTCGATTCTGACTCGGCATATCCCAAATTTTCCATTTCCACAAATTGCGAAGGATCCGCCCATAACCAAGGAGTATTGGCCATGAGGCTATCCGCCGGAGCAACCAACTTGTCTCCCATTGCCGAGCTGGTTGGAGAGGCTGGCGCTGAAGCCAGGTGCGGCATGTTGGGTGGCATGTGTGCTGCAGATCCACCGTCAGCAGTATTCACTGTGATATCAGGCGACATTGCCACAATGATTTCGAGGGTTGAGGTAGGATTTTCCGTGTCCTCGGGGAAAACTGCAGGCGTGAGTGAGGGATGCAATAAGCCGGCGGTGGACATGTCAAGCGAACTCGGTGTCAAATTGACTTGGAGAACCTCCCACATCAGTGGGATGCTTAGATGTATCTTCGACGGTTCCCAGTCAAAGTCAACTTTTTCTGACCCAGACGCAATATGCGTCATTTTATCGAGTGTTCGATCCTGTGGGGGAAAATGAGCATGAAAGGCAGTGGCGGGGGAAGGGGTAAAACATACCAAAGTCTCGCATGCTGGGGAAAATGGGACGAAAGTTTTCAAAAATCGTCTGCATTTGGCAAAGTCGGTTTTTGATTTGAATTTTAACCTTGGGTCAGCAGCACAGCAGTAGTAAAGATGAACAGTGGCAGCAATAGCAGCCGCATGTCCAAAGAAAGGATCAATTAAGCGCATCTTCTTTTCAGATACCATGTCGATCATGCGAACAATCCATGTCGCGTGGAGAAGGACGACCTCTGAAGAACGACGCCAGAATGTATTAGGTATTGTGAGATTGTGATTGTATTGAGATGCCACAATGTATAGGAAAGGGTGGTTCAACACTGTCAAAATCGAATGATAGGTGAATTGAAGCTTCAGCCATGGGGCCCAATATTCACGGTTACGGCGAAGTTCATCAGACCTTCGCTCGTAAAACTTGACCGAGTCATATCTATGACACAGTGAAAGCTTGTTTTCAAGCTCTGTAAGGTCGGAGAGAACCATTGCATACATAGAGTCGTGTCGCCATGGCTCTCTCAGTTTGCTTTGTGCACAATCGTAGAGGTATGTTCTGACCCTGCTCCATACCCACCCAAAATGCAAAGCAAGACTCCAGATTCCGGTATCTTCGGAACTAGAACATCCGACTTGATCATGAGGTAGTGGAGGGGGTTTTGGATCAAGCTTTCTTTGCATGTGCTCATCGTCGCCTGTGGAAACGTAGAATGAGCGGAGCACCTCTGAAGGTACGCTCAGGATCCCATTAATCTGGCCATATGATTGCTCCAGAGCCTGGAGGCTCCAAAATAGTCGTTTCTTGCGTTCGGCTGATGGGCATTCAATCCCGTATGTAGTGTCGAGATCAAGCATCGAGGATCGACATAACTGGAGAGCAAGACCAAGATGAAATCTGCCGAGTTGAATATTCCCATCTATCTTCTATTAGCGCTCAACCACGACGGAATAATGCGATCAGATCTGTTTCTCACCTAGGAAAGAAGAGTATGACAACAGGCACAAACTTTCGATGGTTTCTAGTTCAACTGTGCCGTTCGCGATGCGAAGCATCACTAGAGTGCGAGCACTGTCGCCATAATGAATCATCTCATCGCGCTCTTGTGAGAAGCGCGATGTTAACGTGATTATGCTGCAAGCAAGCTCTTCGGAAATATAGCTAGGCTCTTTTACTTCTTCGCGATCGAAGCACCATATTGGTTGCCTGTGACAGTATTGGAAGTAGAGATCGATCGCCTGGGAGAGTCGCGATGATGAATGTATCTTGGAATCTTCAAGCCCGACTCCAAGAAGGAACGGATCATTGAAGTTGTTACCAGGTTCGGCTGACGAGGGATAGGAAGCGCCCGAGTAAGCAGTGTCCGGGATTTCATTGGCCCCACCGTTGGGTTGATCTTGTGCAGGTCTGCAGATGAACCAGAATTTAAGACTTCATTAGCAAGAGATAGGGATATTATTATAATGAGGCGGTCCGTCACGGTCCGTGTCTTACCTGCTACCATTCAGGATGAGGTTGACCTTCTCCTCGAGGTATGCTAGACGATCAGCCTGTCCTGGGAATCAGCATCCAATCTAATATAGTTTGAGGAGAGCAACATACCGATGGGCCACTTCGCGATCCCCTAGGCACGGTTGTATAAAGACATGGCTGGTTGAGCCGAACACAGCTGGAACAAGCTGGTTTCTCGGCGGGGCATCGTGTCTTTTTTCTCCTGTTCGGTATCAGTACAACGAACAAAGATCTCAGAGGAGACTAGACTCAATATACCGGCAATTCAGACAGGCCTCGTGCGAACGCAATCTTCCACGATTGGTTTCACGGGGCATTATATGATGCGATGCGGGGGGAGGGGGGACTTCTGGCAAAGACCGTTTTCAAGGATAACGCGTACTATTCCTACAGGTTTCACAGAATGTGAGGTAGGAGCACAAAGCTAACAGGCCAACGATAGTGCCATTCCAAAAAGAAATAATAACGAGAGATTTGAAAGAAGAACAATGAAGTGAGAGGAATAAGAGCGGGATGGGCCAGGACAGGATGACGGGGTTATGATAACGGGGAGCGGGGAAAGACCAGGACAGGGCGGCAAACAAAGCAGAAGAGAGGGTCTTCGGAGAGAGCTAAACAACCAACGACCAGCTGCATGAGCAAAATCATGCAGCGGCCCAGTTTTGGGCCGCCAGTTTTGGCTTGGTCTTATGGGCCCCAGAGCCCAGCCAAGGTTGCCAGGTCCAGGACGGTCCGTGAGTTGGCACTAGGTTTGCAATGTAACTCGCGGCCCCCCGCTGTAAAAGGCAAAATTATCCTCCATTTATCTCCTAAACCACCTCGAGGAGATCATCCTGGTTGCAGATCCATGCTACAGACCTAGAAATTATCCAATAGGTTTCTCTCCGGTCGTGTATCATGTGTTCAAATCTGCTAGGGATGAAAAGGTTAACAACGATAAGAATAAGGTTCTTCGAATCAAATCACGCGCGTTTGGAAGTTCGTTATCTCGAATCTGAAGGGAATTGGAACTATGTGGGGGCAATTTAAATGGGACTTGGAGGGGGGCATGTTGGAGTTTAAGTTGATAAGAGAATAAATTTTGATTCTGAGTGGCTCTCAGTGGACCCTCTCTTTCTCCAGGGGCTGGGGTGAACCCCTCCATACTAGTAGACGCCCCAATGGCCCTGATACCAATCTGAAAAATGTTCAAGTTGATGTACGTTGGATACTCCGTGATCGGGCGTCGAAAAATTAGGAGTCTTATAATACTCCGCCAATATCGAACCTTCTCCATGGTTGGCCTCTTACTAGGGATATCGCAAGTTTACAACTACAATTGCCTGTTACTTCTTCAGATTACTTGAATTGGCGGTCAAACTTAAGCTTCATCAATTCATAATAGTCGTTATGTCAATGCAGGAGGCCAATACCATAGTTAGACTACTATCCATCTTCATACGCTCAAATGCGGTCACGAGGCCAAATAAAAAAAGAGAAAAAGCAAATCTAATAGGCGAGAGCCTCGTTACCACTTTGACAGGCGACCCCTCCACAGCATCCACCTGATGCCCCACAGTCAGCATTAGCGGGGGTCTGAGTCGATAGTTTGGTACAGAAGTCGATGTCGTCTTGACTGGTTGTGGCTGTAGCAGGCAAGACCTGTCGAGAAGGCCAGATGGCCTGACCAGCCTCCTCTTCGCGCTTGTGAAAGCTGGTCACAATGTCTCGGACCACACTCTGGAAGTACAACGGACCTTTATCCGTTGTCGGGTGTAGTTCGCCCTTTAGGTTTTTATAAAGTTGCTTAACGATCTCGAAATCTTCATCCGAAGCTGACTTGCCCCGGAAAACTTCGTATCGCATAACGCTGGTTGTTGCGGACATGGGCACAAATCGACGGATGAAGAAAAAGTGGGGAGAAGCGACCATGGAGGCGTTTGGGAAGTAATAGCTACTGTCGATATTCAGACCTTCAGACTTTTGCTCTGGCGCGGCTTCGGTACTGTGTGTGATGCTGGAATCCTTTTTGTTGAAGGTATAGTTGCTGAGAACTGAAAGAGAAGGGATATTAGGCTGAGCCGCTTCACTATCGTAGCCTTCGTTGTAGTTGTTGGCTAATGTTTTCCAGTTGAATTCCTCATTTCTTTCCCAGGCATGGTCAAAGACATAATCCTCCGCGTTGAATTTCTGAGACTGAGACTGAAGTTCAACACCATTAAACTCTTCTTCCCAAGACAGTTCAGGTGTCTCCTTGCTATCAAGGTTAACCCAAATGAAGCCATTGGTATCAATGTGAACATGAATGGGCAAGAGGCTGTTCTTGCTCTTATCAAAGCCTTCAAGGTCTTGATAACCAGGGGCTTTAGCAAGCTTTCCATTCAGTCCATAGGACCAGCCATGGTATTTGCAAGAGAAGATCCGGGAGGTACCTTCGCCTTCAGTGACCACAGGAAAGGCTCTGTGGCGGCAAACGTTATGGAAGGCATTGATATTACCCTCGCGATCACGGACCAAAATAAAACCAAATCCAGCAACATCATACCGGAGCCAATCACCGGTGTTAGCGAGGCGCAGCTTGTGTGTAGTCAAGAGCCATTTACGCGAGAAGATGGCGCGTCGTTCTAGCTCGAACATATCCGATGATGTGTACCATGATGCAGGCAGAGCTGTCAAAGGCGTTTCGCCAAAATCAGTCTCGTTAAGTCCGAGGTAGCTTTTCCACGTAGTCGACATGTTGGAGATGTGATATAGATGCAGTTAGGAAAGCGTGGTTGTTCAGGAAATCTCCTTAGATTTGATGTTTAGGTTGGAGGGTTCCGGAGTCACCACTCGGCTCGTTGAATGAAATAAATTGCCACAATTGACCGGAGGAATAGATGATTCATATATAGTGATAACACCGTGACCCTTCCTTGAAACCACCTGTTGACATATTGACTTCATGATATCCACCCGCGATGGTCATCACAAAGATGTGCCGGAGGAACCGTGCTGGAATCCGGGGTTGGCTGCTCTCTGCCGATCACAAGACCGGGAGTGACATGTTTCTTGGGACTGCTGGCTCCAGGTTATCAGAGCTTGTGGGTCCAAAGTTGTCTAGCGCCGCCCAGTTAACACGGTGGACGGTTCTCGCCAGCCGGCTGTCGCCAACGCCACTCCGGTCCTGATCGGCTCGTAATACGGATTCTAGTTTCTTCGATGGTCTGGACAACTTGAATGGGACAAGAAAGCCACTGGTAGTCATGAAAGAAACATCGCGAGGCTGCTTATCACTAAAAAAACAACCTCATGTTTTCCAAATCCGCCACCCATGGAATACTACTACTAGCCAATTTTTTTGATGGATATCCTTGACCGGTATACTTCAGGGGATGTACCGTCCGCTAACTGGATCTTTTTTTTTAGCACGATGATAAATTGAAAAGGCTATCTTCGGCCTAACTGAAGCCGCCTGGAAGCTCTATCAATGCATGTAAGTACCATTTGTACCTTGTAGTACTTGTAAAACTTCAACAAGCCGCAAGTTGAGTTGAATACTACCACTGGTAATAGGTAGTACTAACTACCAGTGCTATTGTGGTATGCTTGAGTAGATGGTGATGGATGTAAGATCTTTAGGAGGCTAATACTACCTCTTCCAAGGGTTATGCCAATTACTAGTACTCCGTAGTAATGACAATCTTTCAATTGATGTTGCTTTTTACCCCCGGGGCATGATGGACACCATGCTGTACTGCTGTACTAATGTTTTTAGAGGACTAGATGCAAACGCTCGATGCTACTATCCCAAGAAACCAGCCCTGGAGTGATACTACTAACATGTACTAGCTACCTCTGATTGTTATACATGATTAAAAGTCAACGGCCTCCAGGGCTGACCAGTAGAAATCAGGAAAAATATTAAATTATCGGATTTTTTTGGGGGTTAATTTACTAATAGCCGACCTAACTCGGAGCATGATATACTTCTTCGGTTTCACAAAAATAGTATTACTCTCGAGCTCATTTTACGTGGGAATAGTCGGGAAGTTGGGTGGCACGTACTACGCCTTTGTGTAGTCAATAGTAGAATAAGACAAGATAACCCAGGTAGATCGCTTGAAATACAGAGCTTTTTCAAGCGGAGGCGCCACATTGTATTATTCAAGTTGCGAATTCAATGTGACATTCGTCGGTCTGGAAAGAAGCGGAATACTAAAAGAACTTGAATGGATTTGACGACTCAGACTAGTTGACCAACTTGCTTGGAACTTCTTCGAAGTATATGACTTGGGCATCTTTGCGTGCATCCATGGATGTGGGCTATTGTAAAACATATAGAACTGGTCTGAAAGGCTTATCTTCGAGAGCAATGGAGGACAAGAATTGAAGCTCACGGACACGATTCAGAAATAGACACAGCTCTAGTGGATTGTGGCGTCACTTCGTGACCCCGCCCAGGATCCCCTTGAGGTCATGCGGGATACCCGCATTCCGATCACATGAGAGCTCTTTTTTGAGATCATGAAGCGTCTGAGGACTCTAAAGTTCCTAGCTAGTCTATTCTTGTCTTTCAACTATTCAGAACTTGAAGATGCTCTGCAAGTTGAGTGTACGGAGTACAGTGAGATGAATCCTTTCATGGGTTGAGACTGAACCCCACCTGAGCCCTGGTGGCACATTTCTCCCATGAGATGCCCGATGCCGCTCTACTCCAATATCTCCTCACCCGTAGAGAAAGACCGCTCTCTCTTTCAGGAGAATGGACGAAGCCACTCCTAGAGTTTCTACTCATGTGATCATGAAGCGATTGGGATACCTCAAGGTGGAACTTGGGCACTGATGCAAGGGACACTTGGTTGATGTTTTCCTCCTATCCAATAATTAATCACAGGTTTAATTCCGGGAATTACTGATGCGATGTCTTCGACGCGCATCCTATATCAGACTAGTATCTGCAGTGAGATGGCCTCAGCCAGTGTAGTTTGTTCCCGATGATCGGTCCAAATCCGATTCCCGGCGGTGGCGGGCAAGGCAGCCGATGCACTGATAACGCGTTGGGAATTGCATCGAATCGACTGGTGGAATGTGGGGAAGAATGACCGGATCGGGAATCACTTGGTGTTGAGCTCCTTATCTTCAATCCTGTCCGCTGCGCTGTTCTATAATGATCCTCGAAGTGATATGGTAGATGATAGATGTTTGATAGGAGTGAAGATTGCCAATAATACATGTTCATTTCAAAGATCCATGCCTGTTTCGGGTCCATCTGTGATCTGAGTGAATATAGCAAGATTCTAGCCCGGAATGATCCCGTTGAACCCCGCATTATGCCGCTGGAGCCGCCAATCCACGCGAGTGAAATCAGATGTACGGAGCGCTCCGTACACTGCCTTTCTGACCTCATGCACGGCCGACCTCTTGAAGTGGCGGGGATTTTCTATTCATGCAATGTCATCATTGCTGCCATTTAGCCGCCGTCGATTCTACTTTATCTGATTACTATTTTCTTTTCCTCGTGCCGCCTTGTGGTTGGTGGGTCGCGTTGCCTTGATAGAATTTTCACGTCAGTATCCTGGGGTTCACCACACCGCTATACCGCTATCTACGATCGCGTATAATGAGCACTCCGAGTGATAATTATACGATCCACAAGGTATCTTTGAAGCGAACCCGTCAAGCATGTGGGCCCTGTCGGTAAGTTGCATCCCCGAGCCATAATGGAGGAATGTGGACATTGACAACGGGACCCAATTGTACAGTCGGAAAAAGGCTCGTTGCCCCGGAGAGAAGCCAGTCTGTTCTTTATGTCAGCGATTGGGCCAACGATGCACATACGGGGTCCAAGCACCTATCAATCGTACTCGAGTAAACAAAGAATCAACGGATAGTGGACTGGATCCCAATCCTGATGAGAGTCAAGAGGTATTCCCTCCCGTCCATTCCCGAGAGGACCAAGCTCTAACCATGATAATTAACACGGCTTTTTATTTGTTTAGAATGTCCATACAGGTGCTCATGACTCTCGCGAGACGCGTCGTCTTCGGGATATTGAATTAAGACTTCAGGAAATTAGTTCCATACTTCAGTGAGACTGCATGCGACGTGGCGAGAAAGAGATCACCCAATAAGAATAGTACTAATCTTATGGTCTTGGTACCGCTATCTAGAGATCGCCTACCATCAAATCATTTGTCGAATGAGGATTTGAGCGAATATATTCCACGAGCTGAGGAGCGAATACCAAATGACAGCACGGTGACAACTAGGCCGCTTGATCAGCCAATTGAGCAAGCCAGTATCTCTCCATGGTACGTTGAATCAAAAAATCTGTAGACCTTTGCTTGATGAGCCTAATTAACTTGAATCTGATCAGTGATTCATTGCCATCTTCATTTGTTCAGTCCGAAGTGCATGTTTACTTGAACCATTTCCATGATCAGCCATATTGCGTGTTTTCAAAAGACTGGCTTCTACAGAATGCGGACAATTTACCACCTGAATTGTCCTTACCTCTGGTAGCGTTGACTCTCCGTCTTTCTCCCAATTCTCCCAGGCTATCGGGGCTCGATACCTCATCAAGCAAGCGATATGCAGAGCGTGCCTGGCATATCCTGTCTTCTCATCATAAAAATGCCGGAACTGGACTTTCATTACTTCAGGGAACTTTTCTTATTGCCCAGCTGGACTTGGCCGATGGAAACTCTCACCGAGGATGTTCTTCGGTTGCACTTGGACTACGACTGATCCAGACCCTCGGTCTGAACCAAGGGAAGAATCTATCAGGCATAGATCAAATGGAAGCCGAAGCAAAGAGGAGGATTACATGGGCATATTTTATGCTTGATCGCACTTACAATGCATCGCGAAATTATTCGCTTTGTCTTTCCGACAACCGCTTCACACTCCAGTTCCCATCAACGGACGTGACACATGCAGGCTTTCGCGGAAGTCTTCATGAAAGATCCATGAAGCAAGGCCATAGAGTTGATCAGGGGATCATGGCTTGTTTGCTTCGGCTTTATTCGCTCTGGGGAAAGGCTACTGAATGGGTCTTTGAGCCACTGCAGACATGTTCCCTCCCGCCATGGCAAAGTGGATCTGCCCTTGCAATGCTGGAGTCAGAATGGATGCAATTTGAGACGCAATTTGCAGATACCCATCGTTATATGAATGTGGATTTCAAGCGACGTGCTCGAGATGACCCCGAATCTCGTCCATATCTCTTGACCTGGCTCTCTGTGCAGTTTCTCTTTCACTCTATTCCCTGTCTGCTTCATCACCCATTCGTGACAATGATAAAGCTGCGTCATATGCAGGGGAACCTATCAGCAACGTTTTTACAGAAATCTTTCGAGACGTCACTAATCCATTCTCGATGGATTTCAAGGTTTATCAGAGAGATGGCTGAGGTTGACCTCCGATTGTATGACCCCTTCTTTGGGTATCTGACTGCAATTGCTGCGACTATTCAACTGGAGCATACGGGGAACAAGAACCCCAAGATTGCACTTCTTCTTAACAATGAATATCGAGATATGGTTGGTTTTATAACCGAACTGTCAGCCGAATGGGATAGCATGGGAATCTTGGTCGGTTGAATGAAACCCTCTACGCAGGATTCTGCTAACAGTACTACTTCAGGAGCATCGATTAAATGAGCTAGCCGCCCGTCATCAAAATTATGGCTCCCTTTTTTACAACCAGGATGGGTTCTCGGGGGCATTGTCTAGTATGGCAACCCCGTCAAATCTCCCACGGATGTCTACACAGGATGAGTCTCTCGTGTGGGATATTCTGGATCTCACTTCGTTTGAATCTACCCAAGCGGAAGGGATTTTGGGAATGGAAACTAGTCCAGAAGATGATGTTCAAGCGCATGAGACTGGAGTTCCCGGATCTTCGTCGAATCAGGATTTTGGTGACGAAGGGACTCAGGCCCTGGATGCACTTCCTCCCAGGACGCCTGTGCTTGGCGAACAGACAAGTGAACTTCCCAACGAAATTTCAAACACCGACTGGCCATTTTCGAGTCGGTCCGGTGCTAATACGTTTGGATCTGGAGTACCGGATATCCCAGATTGGATGATTTTTGGGGATCTAATGACTGAACATCTTTGAACTTCTCTAACGCTGCACTACACTAATGCCGCCACGAACTTGAATGTACTTTAAGACCTTGAAAACCACTCTGAGTGACTTCTCGAGGACGTGGAATGCTTCATGAATCCTTCTAGATGTTTAAACAAGCCCCTGTGCACTATTCTATGACATAAAGTATGCTTCGAGAGCAGTTCTCAGGACATCTTGCTCCAGATCAGATTTTGCTCTGTCGTGAAGAAGACTTCAGCGCGACCCCAAAAGCGTCTCGCTCGCCTCTTGTCAACTCTCGTCTTTCTGGGCCACCGCGGCTACCATCTCCCGTGAATGCTGCGTTTTGGAAACCCTCGCGGAATTGCGTGGGAAATCTCCACTTATTGAGCAGGTCTTGCGAAAGATTGCGTTGAAAAGCTGCGCTGATGTATTTGCCAATCACGGGCAAGAATTTGAAACCACTGCTCATTGGGTTAGAAGGGAATAGCTTAGATTTTTGGCGTAGAGAAAATGTTTCACTTACTGTCCACTGCCACCGGTAGCGATGAAAAGATTCTTGTGGTCGGGGTGGAAGTCGAAGATAAAATCACCAGTGGGCGTATCATTGTACCAGCAGATGCCCGTTCGCTCGAATCCTCTCGAGGCTAGCTGAGGAAAAAGATCTCTCAAACCAGCCTCCATTCTCTTGATGCCATCTGCAGGAACGTAGTTCGCACGAGAAGCAACGGGATCAGTAGGTGGTGAGGAGACATTAGCCGACTCGTTGTTGTGAGTATAGCCATAACCGTGAACTGCAACTTTCAAGTAGCCGGTGGCTTGATGAGGAGGGAAACAGAAGAATCCAGTTGAGAAGTTAAAATATATAGGGAGGTCCTTTAACTGAATCATCTCTTCTGGAGTAAGTTTCAAAAATCCCACAATCTGACCAGCTGCAAGCATGGAGTTCCAGGCAGGAACTAAACTAGCTGTCCAAGCACCAGTGGCCACGATGAAGTGATCACCGTGGACTTTACCACCATCGGCAGTAACGACAGCTGTTACACTTCCATTCTGGTTCGTTTCGAAGTTGGTGACTTGGCCATTTGGGCCCGTAATAAATGAAACTCCAGCAGATACACATCGAGAAGCTAAACGGCTAATCGCTTTTCCTGCATCCGCCCATCCAGCGGTAGTGTTGTAGAATCCATCGAACCCAGGTGTTGCGAGACGACCAGTGAGTTCGGGGAACCTTTCTTTGGCCTCTTCCACGCTCTTCACTGCGTGCCATGCCTGACCCATTTGAGTAAGAACTTGCTTGGTTTTCTCGCTATACTCTTGGGCCTTGGGCTGAACTGGTTGCTCTGGAGTACTATCTTGGCATACCCAGAGACATGGAGCTTGGAAGAATTCATCTGAATATTCGGGTGTCTGCCAAAGATCAAATGCTTCTTTTGCAATGCGTGCATAGACTGCGTCTCCATAGTCGAACCGGATGATGCGAGAAATGTCGTTACTGGATCCATCTGGAACTGGTGGCATGGACCTGTCAAGGACTGTGACATTTTTGTAGCCTTCTTCCTTTAGTCGCAAGGCTGTACTCAGGCCAAAGGCGCCGGCTCCGACGATAACAATGCGCTGTAACTTGTCCATTGATCAACGTTGGAAGACAAGAAAAGTGAGGATGCGAGAAAAAGTTGATTAGTATAAAAGTATACTGAGGTTCAATAAGTGAATTTATTCAAATTTATATCGAAATCGAAAGAAGAATCGCGCAGATCTACTTGCACGGACCGTCCTCCTGGACCGGTTGATCAACACGGTCCGTCCACGGGCCGTCCTTCTTAGTTACCATCAACCACTAGAGCATTTGAAGTATGAACTCGATAACAGAACACTCCATCAGAATGAATTAGAAAAGAAAGATTGAAATTGTATTGAGCGTAAAATGATTTTGAAAGGCTATTCATTTAACTAGGAAGCGTAGCCCGTCCCATACGTTCTTCTTCCATCACAGCCAATCTCTTCGGGCCATCATAGGGCAGTACCAAGTTCAGTAGCACTCCAATAACAGCGGCTATGATAAATGGAGTCTCGACCACAAGATTAATTCCTTGCTCTAAACCCTGCAACCTCACATTTGGACCATCGTATGCCAAAATTTTGCTGAACCAGCTTGGAGCCACGATGTCCATGAAGGCAATCCCAAGGGCAGTCGTGAGAATGAAGCGGTTGCGTCTGGTAAATTCAACCAAACTGAGCACTCTAACTCCGGCTACCACAATTGTGCTATACAGAAAGACTTGCATTCCCCCAAGAACTGATGGAGGCATAGAACCGAAGACTGCTCCGAATTTTCCAAAGATACCCATGAGTACCAAAAATGCTGCTGCACACCACCCTGCTCTTCTGCTCTATTGCAATTGAGTTCATGTTAGTAGCTGCGAGTGGAAATGATAAGAGTAAGACTACATACCGCACATCCAGTCAAGGAGATAACTCCATTGTTACCAGCTTGAGAAACCATCGGCAAACCGGTCCCCAAAGCACTTATCACACTACCGATGCCGTCGCAAAGAATTCCACCTTGAATCCTGCTGTTGAATTCAACGCCATCAACCTCGAGACCAGATATCTCTGCAGTAGCCAGAATATCTGGCATGCAACTGACTGCCTCGCAAATGAACATGATCAAAAGTGGCAATACTAATGCCCCATCCACTGATAGTTTGAATGTCTGCACCCAAAGGAATGTTGCGACTGGAGCAGCGTTGATATTCTCGCGCGACCAGTATCCAGCTGCACCAGAAATGGCGCATCCAACTGCGAGGCCAAAGACGACTGATGCAGAGCGCATTAGAGGGGATCCGAAAATCTCCACGAAGATGATAGTGACAAAGACACTGAAACCCAACCCAATGAGTTTAGGATCGGCCCTAGGAAACACGTCAACAATATTTCCAAACAGGTATTGGAATTGAAATTCAGAATATTATCACTCACCATGGAAGTGGCTTTGGGGCTCCAGTGTTAGGGCATAATGCATAATAGCCAGATCCACCATCGCAATTTGAGCCACCTCCCCAATTCTCCATTCCGCTAGAAATCAGATACACCCCAATCAGCAGGAGGAGAGAACCTGTCACAACTTTGGGGAAAACCCTATTCAAGATTTTTGGAGGCACAAAAGACAAAAGAATTTGAATCCAAACAGTGCAAAGCATCGTGCCTAACATTGCACCCCAGGCGTCGGGGCAAGGCAATCTAGATCCATCAGATGACGTAGGACATGTCCCATTTGCATAGCGCATATCCGTATAGCTAAATGCAATAGCCAAGATATCAAAGGTTGGTCCCACAACCGAGAGTAACCCCGTGCCAATATAGAATGGGGTATTGAACAAATGGAACCGTGTGACTTGCAGAGCTGTTGCGATACCAGTTGTGATGAACGCTGCAGAAACAAGATATTGACTTTGCTCCGCATCTAAGTTAAATGCACCGCTTGCAATTGCCAAAGGAGGCGACACCACAGATCCAATCATGGTCAATGCGTGCTGCAAGCCGAGTATGATGGTGAGGAGAATAGGTACTTCATCGTTCAGGCCGTAGAATGGTGCTTTGTGGTTCTTGTATCGCTTATTCAACGGCCAAATATTTGGCGTGATGAGATATAGATAATCCTATAGCTTCCTGTGAGTACGAGTATCCCAGGTGGTTTAAATGAGTTGATTTCCTACATAGTTCCCTATCCATCCTTCTGAAGTGGTGAAGTATCGACGTAGATACTGCCATCGGGTTTCGGCGGCGGGCGCAACTTCGATGATTTGAGATCGACCGAAGTCTGAATTCAAAGAAGAAGCGATCGGTAACTCTGCATCACCCTTTTCCGGAGAACTCCGACTTGCATTCATGATCGTCAGTCTGGTGTTGAAGGCTGTCGAAACTCTGCCAATCGTACTCAGTGACCCGTTGACGTGGCTATGAGACGAACGACGGCGAGCCGACGTCGAAACCTGCCAATACTTATACCATTTTGGTATTTTTCCTGACGAAGATCAAGATCAACGATTATCGAACTCTATGCGTCATATCAATTCCCCCTGATTGTAAGCGATGTCTATCGGGTCGATTTTGTTGATAAGGGTTGAGGTGGCTTGGCCTCGGCCGAGGATCACAAGAACTTGCGCGGAGTTATAATTTTATCCGATCCTTGATACGACGAGACACAGTGAAAGTTCCCTCGCCACAATCTCATTTCAACTTTCAAGTTGCTAGTTGCTCCGGAGTCTCCTATTTTCAATATGGCTACGAGCGAGCCCGTCAGTCAGCACTGCAAGTTGTTTTGCAACGCAACGGTCATCACGGTGAATCAGCAACGGGAAGTTATACGCGAAGGATACATCCGTGTCGATGGCGACAGAATAACCGAAATTGGGAAAGCGAGTTACACAACTGATCTTCCAGATGATGCCCAGAAAATTGATTGTCAAGGCAAAATCATCATTCCGGGGTTGATCAATACTCACGCCCACTTAGTGCAATCTTTACTAAGGGGACTGGCAGAGGATCTCCCATTGCATAATTGGCTTTGCGATGCCATTTGGCCTTTGGAAGCTGTTTTTGCCGATGAAGATGGCTATCATGCGACGAGATTAACGACTGCGGAGATGTTGAAAACAGGGACAACATGCTTTCTTGATCCCATGCTCACTTATCGCGCTGGCTTTGATCAGGTCTGCGCCGCTGTGGGGGAGATGGGCATACGAGGATGTCTGGTACGTTTTCAGCGTTGTTTCAGTGAAATAGAATGATCGCTGATTTTTTTCAATCTACAGGGCAAACTAGTGAAATTTCCCGAAACAAATCGACAATTATCAATCACAGATCCTCGTGATCGAGATCTACTATCGATGTCCATTCCGGAGCTTTTGAACGCTCATGGAAAGCATCATAATAGTCACGATGGCAGGATTCACGTCTGGGCCGCGGCTGGTACTCCACGAGGCACATCGATCGATCGATATCTTGAGCTGGGGAAATCGTGTTCTGCGAACAGGATATCTGTGACAATGCATTGTGCTGAAGCGCCAAAAGATCGAGAGATTTACCACGATGCCTATGGCTGTAGTGCGATGGAGTTCATTCGTGATGCAAAACTCTGTCCACAACCTCTACACACATCGAATGAAACTGATCAAAAGTCTCATTGCCTGGTACTGGCACATATGGTGAACTTGGATCAAGAGATCGATATTCCATTGCTTGCAAGCACACAGACATCTGTGGCACATAACCCTACCTCGAATCTTAAGCTAGCATCCGGAGTAGCTCCAGTTCCTCCGATGCTCTCCCGCTGTCCCCCGGTGAATGTGTCTTTGGGTACAGATGGTGCACCGTGTTCCAATCATTATGATATGATACAGGAGATGCATCTGACTGGGATCCTCCACAAAGGAATCAATCACGATGCAAGCTTAATACCAGCCGAGGTCGCTTTGGAGATGGCGACGATCAATGGAGCACGGGCGCTCGGGCTTGAAAAAGAAATTGGAAGTCTTGAACAAGGTAAAAAGGCAGATCTTGTGATCATTGATCCTTATGGTCAAGGTGGACTTGGTGCTGCGCCGTGGAGCAACACTTCTACGAGCGGTTATGGGGTTAGTCCTGTCACCACAGTTGTACATGGCTGTACCGGTCGAGATGTGGATATGACAGTGGTGAATGGGGAAATACTCGTGGAAAATGGAACACTCAAGATTGGAGGTAGGGATAAAGAGAAAGAAATTGTTAGATTAGCCCAGTCTGCTGTTGAGAAAATACTCCTTCGGTGTAATGAAGGCCGGCTCGGGGATGATGAACAGATAGTAGTTGGAGGGAAACTCAAGGCCCAGTGGCGGTACGCATAGTCGAGTAGTAACTTTGTTCGAATGAAAAAGTGAGAGAACCAATCTTCATTTCAATAATTTTCTTTGATCAAATCAAGTTGAAGTAAATTCCCATGGCACAATGCCTGTCAGTCGTATAGTTAATTACTCCGTACTACTAATTACTTGCCTGCTGGTTGTGGCGTTGGCGGCCCCACAGGAACAATATCAAATCCTTCGATTGTTCTCGGCTTCATTCACCACAGTTTTGTTCTCATCTCTCTTCCAATCAGAGTATTGAGATACTTTTTTTGGATTTGTATACATCTCTTGGTGGAGAATTAAGTTAATCGGTCGTAGGTATGATTTTCATTTTCAAACTGCTGCATACCTCCATCTCGAGCACTCAATGGAGAGAGTAGTGATCGTCGGGGCCGGTAAATGAGTTTTGACAGAAATGGAATGATCTGATTCATGAAGAGCTAATGATATTCTAGGGCTTTACGGCTTGATCGCAGCAAAGACCTATCTGGAGGTCAAGGGCACTTACGATCATGTTGATGCGCCCGCAAACGAAGCTGCATTTGGGACAGAGATTCCTAGTTGTTTCACCGACTCAACAGACAGTACTGAAAACTCGAATAATCCAGTATTTTCTCTGCTTGTGATCGATTCTGCCTCAGATATTGGCGGAACTTGGGCAGAAGAGCGACTTTATCCCAACTTACTCAGTCAGAATTCATATGGGCTGTATGAATTTAGTGATCTCCCGCTGTCTGATGTTGTTCCACCAGATGAGGACGGATCTGGGAAGCAGTTCATCGCAGGTTGGAAGATTAATCGTTATCTTCATGCATGGACGGAGAAATGGAGACTGAAGAAACATATTCGGTTGAACTGGAGGGTTAGTAGTACATTCAAATTTTCCCTGGATTTCGAATGAGCACTCACTGATACTATGACAACCAGGTTGACAGCGTCCGTCGATTGGAAAGCAAAAAATGGCAGCTCACAATATGCGTCACTTCAAATGAAAAACGGCGTGAGATCAGCATGATCTGCGACAAACTGATCTTAGCCACAGGGCTCACTTCTGTGCCAAATTACCCACAAGTGGACGCGCCCTCACTGAGTGACAAAACGGCCCCGGTGATCCATGCCAAAGATATTGGGGGTTGGGCTCGTGATAATTTAGGATATCGTCCTGTGCCAAACTCAACCAGCAATGGTTCTGGGCAGTCTGAAAGAAAATTTTCGAGCCCCCGACTGCGCTCAGTCGCTATCTACGGCGGTGCTAAATCTTCATTCGACCTCGTTCACTTCTTCGCAACCTTGCACCAACAGGAGCCAAATGCAAACATTGACGCGATGTCCCAGGAGCCAATACAAGTACACTGGATCATCAAAGAAGAGGGCTCAGGGCCTTGCTGGATGGTACCACCAACATCTGCTCTGCCAAATGGCGAAATCGTCTCCAGTGACAAGGCGGCGAGCAGTCGGTTCTTTCATTACATGGACCCGGCATGCCTTGAGGTTCCGAAGAAGATATCTCTTCATAAGCGGACTGGGGCTAGATTCTGGAACTTGCGTGTTGAAGGTTCATGGTTAGTGCGACTTCTTCACGGAAATCCACTTGGTCGTTGGTGGATACGCTGGTTCTGGAATTCGGTCGATAGAGGATTGGCAGACCTAGCGCAATATGATGGGGATTCGAAGATGAGAAATCTCCGCCCAAATCATAGGTATGTTTTTCAACCTTCCGGAAGCCCAAGATTAAGTTATCCTATAATTGGAGCTGACCACAGAATGATATTCCTAGCTTCGCCTCATTTGATTCCACCATCGGTATCGCCAACCAGGCCGATCTATGGGAAACGATCCGATCGTCTCATGTAAATGTCCATCGCTCTGCAATTGAAAATATCTCAATGACAGTCAGCAAAGACGACAACAAAGTGCATCACAGTGTGGAGATTCGATTGGCAGATGGTGTCTGTCTTGAGGATATTGACCTGGCCGTTTATGCAACAGGGTATAAGCCCATCGTTCCTATCAAGTTCGAGTCCTATCACCTACGCCTGCAGCTCGGCATGTCGGGCTTCTTGACTCCACGGGGCGACTCGGATACCAAATATGACAAAGATGAACGGGAGCCGAAAATGGATGAGATCAAGTCCGAGGTCTCCACGCACGCGCAACACTGGAAGTCCCTTGACGAAAGGATAGAAATCGGAATTAAAAACTCATTGAGAGACAAGGGGGTAGCCCTGGAAGACCTTGGTCCGAAACCCGGGACCAAAGAAAGCCTTACCTTGCCGTATCGCTTGTTTCGTCGAATGGTGGCCCCGGAGCTGGTGGCGAATGGTGATCGATCATTTGCAGCCCTCGGTATAGTTCTCACATCAACAATTGCCGTCGTGGCGGAAGTCCAGGCTCTCTGGGTCGCTGCTTTCTTGACTGGAGGACTCGATAATTTCCGTTCTCGGCCACCTGACTCGCTCTGTTTGAACTCATTATCTCGTGAGACGATGGACAAATCGATAGCAGAGGATGTAGTTCTTGGTTCGGTGACTAGAAGTAGTTTGCAGGTTGATGCGATCCACTACAATGATATTCTCATGAGGGATCTTGGACTGAATCCATATCAATTGGGTGGAGGGAAATGGAGAGAGTTGACAGGGGTGTATACACCTTCAGCGTATAGTGGGATAGTGGAAGAATGGAGAAGGCCGAAATAGTACCCGTGGACGATTGATAATATCCTGATATCAGGAGTATCTTAAAACCCACTGAATGAAGCAAGATCCGATCTTCTTCTAGTGTAAATGTAACCCGTTGAATCGAGCGCCATCAAGTAAAGTTCGTTACCAGATTGCAGCATTGGAAATTTGGAGGGTTCCCTCGCAGGTCTTTCTCCATATCGCCCTAATCCAACCCTAGAGGTTGACACTAGATCAAGGTCTTCCAACTTCCTGTAGTTCAAGTTGTTGATTTGTCCAGTAATGGTTAGTGTTAGTGTATAGTAACAATTCTCGTGGGAATACGGGCCGTGTCACCTGACCTGGTGCGTAGACCTTCCTGTTTCGTCGAGAGCACCACACTCTCTCCTCATCTTCCCCAGCCATGCCGAACGCCTCAAAGCAGAATCGGCGACTGACAAGATGTCGCACAGGCTGTATGCGCTGTCGCGTACGGCGACGGAAGTGTTGGTTACCATCTACACCCAGAATGCGTCATAAATGCTAATGTGCAGTTGACAGGCGACGAAGGCAAACCGCGATGTCGTAATTGTATCGATCGTGGGTTCGAGTGTCAGTACGGTCCTCAGTTGACTTTTCTCACGAAGAATGCACATACCGTGCAAGCTTGGGAAGTTGGAAGTGCGTCGCCTGCTGCTTATGAGAATATTCGAGTCAGTTGTCCCTCAGCACGGTGTATGAGGAGACGGAAATTAGTTGCGAAACTAACCGAGGCAAACACAGTTCATCAAAGAAGACCCCCAAAAGGATGACGATAGCGAGTCCGCAAGAGATCGATCATCATCGCCAGATGAAGATGTTCAACACTCAAAAAGAGGGCGTGAACGAGAACGAACACCCGAACGCTCGAGCACACACAGACAATCACTTGATGTGGAGATATTACCACAATGGGAGGCGGATGGCCCTTCTTCTCAAGGTATCTCAAGCACACCACTTCCAACAACTGTGTTCAGCGACAATGATGAGTCTGCAGTCGCTGGATTGCTTGCTTTGGGTACGAGTACAAACGAGCCTGTGGCACCGAACATGAGCTTTTCCGATTTTGCGATCTCGCCGCCGATGAAGGAGCCATCGATTAGCCAGGCCATGATGACTCCGGGTAAATATCCGGATACTATGTCCCTGGCATTCTCCCCGGGTCAGTTTGCGAATGGGCCCCCGACAACTACTGCAATATCATCTACCCAGACACTTGAACTTCTCCGCCATTATCGTTATGAGGTAGCACCATGGGTGAGTTGAATACTACGCTATTTCTATGTATCTGAGAAGACAGACAATGGGAGAATTATTGACTAACGTCTTTGCAATCAGCTTGATATTTGTGATTTGGGACAATTATTCGGTATTCAAGGCCTCCAACTAGCAATGGCTGTCCAACCGGTCTGGTACTCGGTCATGGCCCTCTCTGAATCATCGATGAAGTTGCTACGATCACGATCACAATCATCTTTGACCATCTCGGACCAAACACCGGGGGCTCCCGCAACGCCGGAAGCACCGCTCGATATCACGACATTGGCTTTCCTTCGTGCCATAGATGAATCCAAGAGCTGCATAGCTAATTTCCGGGCATCTTGGTCCGATGAGAGAGTCTATGATATGGAACTTTTGGAAACCCTCGGGTCACAATCAGTTGGTCGCAGCTTCAACTCGGCCATTTACTGGTTGTTTGTTCGGCTTGGTGAGTTCCTCCTTTGATATTCCCAGTTTTACTTTGTGGTAAAGAATGATTTCTAATAATTCCACTATTTCAGATCTTGCAGCTGCTCTGGCTACAGATACTGACATGCGACTCCCTTTGCTTCCACCGTTGTCGTATTTGACATCTAGAGATCCAGGGAATGACCAGTTTGAAGACGTGTTTTGTTTCGCACTTCGTCCTCTCTGGCTATGTGCAAGAGCTGTACAATTTGTACACAATGACGATCCATCACCACGAAATCCCCCGCTCCATACTTGGATGCACCTCATGGAGGAGCTCGACCAGTGGTATCAAGAGCGACCTCAAGGTTTCCAGCCTATGATGGAGATTAATCTGGAGGATCAAACGAATGAATTGGCCGAGGGCTTTCCAATCGTTCTCTTCGCCCACGGTTCAGGGGTGTTCAGCAACCAACTGTACCATACAGCGATGCTTCTATTAGTGCATAATCGACCGCGCACAGCACGAACAACTAGTTTCCATTCAACAACCACCTCGCCCCTTTGGCATGCCCAGCGAATCTGCAGCATTGCAGTTAACAACGAGCGCCGTGAATGTTGGGATCCTGTCCTCCTCGCTTCCTTTCTGGCAGCTGCTCGTCGGATGACCCATGAGTCGCAACAGCAAGAAATCCTGCGTGGATATGAACGTATTCGAAAAGTTACCGGATGGGATATCAGTGACTTTTTGCAAGGACTCCAGGAAGAGTGGGGTGTTCTGGAATCATATTGATAATTTTGTCGAGTGAGACACAGTCTCATTGGAATTTGAATCAACCCACGGCGACTGGCGACTGGTGTGGACCGGCCATCCGATCACGCCGAGACACTTGGTATCCCCAGGCCAACTCCAGATCGCGGATGCGCCAGCAGGCACCCCAGCCTGTCTCAGCCTCGATCTTGCGGATGATATCCACAATGATACTATGTTCCGAAACATGGCTGAAAAGACGGCCAGCGATCCAAAGAGGCTGAATGGCGTTGTTTAGACATCCCTGGTGGGGGTTCGCAAGCGATATACCGCAAATTCGACGCGCATGCCACAATGGTGACACAGTGGGCGAAGGACGCAATTTGAGGGTTTTGGGCATACTGTTCAAGAGAAGAATACAGGCAGTGTGATAGAGCTGATTGGATGAGATGGCAGCCCAATGCAGGAAGAGTATATGGGGAAATGGCTTTGTCTGTGTTGTCTGGACAGGCAATAGCTCTGGTGGCCTATCTTTCACCCATTGTTGCAAATCTTCCCAGAGCTGCAGCCATCGGCGGTTGAATGTCTCGCCCGTGCAGTCATTCTGCGCACCCAATTCGACAAACTGAGTCCGATCGGAAACCAGCTCGCATGTCTTCGCGCAAAGATAGACAGCGTAATTGGCATGCATATCGGGAGACTGAGCCGCTTTGAATAATTGAGCAGCATCCTCATCGCGGCAATCTGGTGCCAACCACTTGCTGGGCCGTAGGAGAGTGCTCTGTGTGCCATCTGAAATGAGGGCACCACATAGATCTATCCATAAGAGTTAACAACATGAAACGTGAACAATTGTTAAAAATCCGATTAGCCATACCCATTCGCACATAACACCAAAAGATAGCCCGTAACAAGCCATTACTGAATCCATTAATCCCAAAGGCATTGAACAGAGCAGTGCATCCCTCCAGATGTCGACGCCAGTCCTGAGCCCGCGCGGACATCATTTCCAAACAGCATAGAAGAACGCACGCGGCGACAACCTTGGGATCGGGATTTTGTAACAAAGGGCTGAGCAAACGAATTGCTTCTTGGTATAACTCGATACTGTCAAAGGAATTTTGGATCCCTTTTTTCCGTTCCATCTGACGCGCGGATATTGCAAGGATGGCATTGAGGAGCGCTGGAAAGGTACGGGCGAGAGCGGGGATTTGAACGCGAAAGGCGCATTGCGAGTCAAACATGTCGAGCTAAAGACGAGGAACAACACGATTTGTGAGCGGTTCCTTCTATGTCGGGGTTATGCTGATTTCACTGGATTGAACTAACCCATGGAGCCACCTGTCCAACGTAATTCTTCAGATATTCCACGCGGCGAGCATTTGATAGCGACGGTCGCATCGTCCCACGATGTCTCCGCTGTAAAGATTCCTCCGCATTGTGGTCCTGCTCGGCTGGACTGCACGCCCGGGTTGGCGCGGCGGACTGCGCGATTGTAAAAAGCATACATCGTAGTTCTTCCTGCGAGGCGAGAAATCCCGGGTCATGCGAGAAACCATCGTTCCAGCTTGCGGCCAGTGGAGAGGCGAAGGCTGGGTGTTCAGTGGAATCCGATGGGGTGTAGGCGGGTGCGTGGCGCCAGTCGGGGTTCATGGAATATGCAGGCGAAAGCGATTCCATTTCGGGAAATGAGGCGTCAAGTCGCCGTCGCTTGGGTACCATGTAGCATTGGAGAGGGCTGGTTGATGGTGAGTACAGACAGTGAGTGATTGAGTGGGTGAAGTGGAGTGAAGTTGGAGAGTTCAAGTTGCGATTTGCGGAGTTGCGGAGGTGGAGGAAAGTGCCGACGGACTGGAGAGACTAACCCTAACTGTCCAACTACACTCACTCACTCACTATACTATACTATAGTTACAATCTATACAACAACTATGAATACACTGACAGCCAAGTACATCTACAGGAATAACTATTAACTCTAGCTAGATGGATACACTTTACTATAGCATGCACGATCTGAACAGCAATAACATTCCGATCCCCTTGGCAGGGTGAACTCCTGCAATACCAACCATTGAGCAAGGGATGTATGCCTCCTAGCCAACAAACGCGACGGATTATATGATGCATTTCGATCTCTTCCAGTCGCGTCTACCTTAAACACTACTCATTGATACCCATACCCACTCATCTGCATCACCAACATCATGTACGGCCTCAAGCACCTCTCTGTGTTGAGCTTCTTGGTTCTCTCGGCACTTGCCACCAAAGATATCACCCACACTACAGTATGCGATAAATCTTCCCTCAAATAACGAAGTGTTAAAATGATTGACACGCGATTCAGGTCGGAATTGAGACCGCGGCTGGAAGTCGAGGAATCCAAGCGCCGCTAGACGACTGCTACGACGATATCGACGAAGAGTGAGTTGAACCCATGAGACAGCGAGATAGCGGAAGAAACAAGACTAACGCATTTACCAGAGAAGTGTTTACGGTGTCCATTCGCAAGTACTGCCGCATCTTCACGCAAGTCCCCAATTCTATCCCAAATCATCTCACACCTCATATTCATCCTGCTAATTCTGGTATAGAGGCGTTGGATGCACCGGCCGCAACACCGTCCTGGGCCCTGGCGACCACTCGAGCAAAGATCCTGTCCCCGTCGGTGCCATCTACTGCCATTCAACTCGGCCTTATTGAAAACAATCTGCGTTGGATCAAAATGTATTAATATAATATTCATTCATGTCTACCATCATTTCTCGAAAACTCCGTTCATAATCATCGTGCGTAGTCTATACTGAAGCTTCTTGCTCATCCACGACCAACACCTTGATGCTTCCATTCCTTGTATCGGCGCAAAGGTGTAGAGCATCTTCCGCTTTCTCGAGAGGGAAAACGTGCGAGACAAGTCTCTTCAGGTCGAGAATGCCACCGCTGAGGCACTGAATGCCTGAAGGCCAAGTGTCCCGGTACCGGTTGATGAAGCGTAGGTCAATCTAGATGGAACAAACATCGTGTCAGTTCAAGTTTCAGATCGCGGAACGATATCTTCTTTTGTCTTACCTCTGCTAAAGAAATGTGCATGAACGGAAGGTTATTCATAATCGCCTTGCCCACGCCAATCACCATGACAGTACCCCCACGGCGACAAGTATAAGCAGCAGTGCATACACTGCTCTCAACACCTGTGCACTCCAAAATTGTCTCGGGGGCAACATACTCGCTATCGCCGAACAAAGCCCGAATGGCTTGCGCATTGCCCTCGGCATCCTTTGTTCGATCAACCTGATAGGTGATACACGAAGGGACGAATTCCTTAGCAAATGCCAAACGCGAAGGCTCGAGATCAGTCACGACGATAGGATGAGCTCCTGATGCTCGAGCCGCAGCTAGCGCGATCAAACCAATAGGTCCAGCACCGCAGACAACAACGCCACGGCCCAGACTCAAGCCTGCGGTCTTGATACCGTGCATGACAACAGACAGCGGCTCGAGAAGGGCACCCTCGGCGAAGGTAACGTTGTCTGGGAGTTTGTGCAGCCACTTGGCAGGGTGCACCTTGTATCGCTGGATAGTACCAGCGTAGGGGTATACACCAGCAAACTGAACATCTTCGCACAGGTTATAGCGACCCTCGTCGCACAAGAAGCAGTGCTCGCAGGGCACACCGGGTTCAACTGCGACTCGATCGCCTGAGATGGAATATGATTAGAATTGTGCGCGATTCGAGGTAAGACGTTTTTCTTCTCCGAAAGAGTCTACGTACCAGGCTTCAGGTGGCCTACACCCTCTCCGCATTGCAGAACAATTCCCGATGCCTCATGCCCGATAATGCAGTCACCTTCAAACACCAATGATCCAATACGACCGGTTTTCCAAAAATGAATGTCTGAGCCGCAGATTCCAGTCGCCTTGACATGTATCAACACTTCACCATGCCCGGGCGCGTTCACGGGCGCCTCGACCATCTTCAGATTGTGGTCGGCTGTCACCTGTAGAGATGGATTGGGATGTGAAGGCTTAAGCGCTGAGCCATCCAGCGTCTTCGGCGTGACAGCAGCTGGCGACTGGATAGACTGGTCGACAAGAACTGAGGGTGCCATCTTGACGGTGTGATGATATGATAGTCGATAGGTGAATGGTTGACGAAGAGAAAGAAGTGAATTTTTGTTTTAAGTAGCACTGCGCATGTGGACCGAATCGTTCAATCTGCGTCGGCAAGTTGAATGGAGGGGGTTCAACTTGCTTCTTTCATCTTTGCCGTTGCAATTCCAATTGGATGTGTTTACCCACTGAGTGGTTCGGGCTGCCCAATTGGGAACTGAGCGTGCAGTCAAATACTTGAACTTGAATTTATCTCTGCCCTTCTTCACTTCAAGCGATAGATTTCAAACTTTTCTTGTGAATAGATCTCGCTGGTATATATTTCTCGAGTGAGTTTAATTATAGCCGTAAGTTGCCCACCTCATCTTTCAACTCGTGATACCATACTACATTTGCCAAGGTCTTACTCCAGGCGCTTCTGATTACCAAAACAGTCAGGGCGGCCCCGCCCACACTGACAGCCCCAGTTAAATCCAATGCCAATCCATTCCGGGGCTGTGAGCCTTTGAGGGGCCCCGCGCATTTCTTTCGTATGGAGTTCTGGATATTTCGACTTTGGGGTTTGAAGTTGCAGCAATACTAACTACCAGATGATCTCGCGGCAATTACTAGTATATCAAATGTCACACGGTGAAGGAGAACTTCCCAAACCGATATTGTCCACGTGACCGGCCTCGGTAGAGATCCCATACCTGCAAACTGAGCTCGTCGGACATGTCCCATCCAAAAGCCGCATAATGTGACCGCCATCCATCAATCAGATATCCAAACACCAGGCATGAATTTGCCAGAGACTGAGCATCTAATCGGTGCGCACGCACTAAGGCTAGTCTGGGAGCGTCTACCCTGCTCCCTGTTAGTCAGGTGACTTTGAGGGCCATAAGCCAGGTCACCAGCCTCGTTCATTCTCTCGGGGGGTCCCCGCATCAGATAGCACAGCAGAGAGACATAGTGCCATGGGCAGTGGTTAACCCGATGATCAAGTCTAGCCTACCAGTCACCAGTGCCTAAACCTTGAAGAGCCCACTTATTCGGTCTGGAAGATAGAATAATTGCCAGTGTCTTTATCAATCGCCGTGTGAAGTGGTGATCGGTGGTGAGAGCCCGAGAACAAATTTACCGTAACCGAAATACGTGCTTTCAACTAGAAAAAAGCAAATATAGAGACGTACTTTAGTGGCTGTGTCAAGCTCCACTTGAATGAGCGCCCAGCACAGGTGTCTGGCCAAACTCTCTCTCTTCTGAAGGCACTTTACAGGTCGTTATTTGCTTCCTGTCTATTCAACATCTACAGCCTTCATTGATATAGTATTATTCTGCCATGGAAAAATCATCAGATGCACCTCAAGACTTTGAGGTTGCCGAAGACGAAGTTATATCCCAACTTAATGATGTAACCAAGCAGCGCCTGTCGGCCGATGTCCCAGACAAACTCAACCCCTTAGGAACTCAGTCGCCCAAGAGTGAGCACGAGCATGCTGTACAATTCTCTTTATTTACCAGAAATGAGAGAGCCTGGATTACATTTTTGATCGCTTTTGCTGGCATGTTCTCCCCATTGAGCAGCTTCATTTATTACCCCGCAATTCACTCGATTGCAACGAATCTGGATGTTTCAGTCCAGGCAATTAATCTCACGGTCACCTCCTACATGGTTGTTTCCGGAGTCGTCCCTGCATTACTGGGAAACTTCGCCGATCTATTGGGCAGAAGACCTGCGTATATCGTGACTTTTTCAATCTATCTCGTGGCAAATATAGCCTTAGCATTGCAACGTTCGTTCCCAGCATTGTTAGTTCTACGAATGCTTCAGAGCGCTGGGAGCTCAGGTAATTCTGTCTCTACCCATACTACTAGTACACGTTATTTCTTCGATGCCTAAACTCTTGAGAAACAGGAACGATAGCGTTAGTGTATGGTGTTATAGCAGATATAGTACCCCGTGGGCGGCGAGGGTTCTATGTAGGGCTGGTACTCATCGGGTAAATCTCCTGGCTACTAGAAACCCATACATGTAACATTGATTATGAAAAATTTGGAGATTGACTGCCTGGACAGACCTAATGTTGCCCCGCCCTTTGGACCAGTACTGGGAGGCTTGATTTCAGATCGACTCGGATGGCCATATATCTTTTGGGTATTATGTGGTCTCTCCGGAATTTGCTTGTTGGCAATCGTGGTCTCACTACCGGAGACTGCTCGCCGGATTGTTGGAAATGGGTCTATTCAACCGACCGGAATTTATAGGTCTTGGCTTCCTGTACGCAAGTTTCAAGCCCCCGCAACCTCGAGCACTGCTCACGAAGACACTGGAGTATCGTCGCGAAGTATGCCAAATCCTCTCCGGTCTCTTCGAGTGATATTTGAAAAGGACTCCGCCATTGTGCTCACTTGCAACGGTATTTATTATGCCAGTTACTGTAGCCTTCAAATATCGCTCTCGACACTATTTGTGGATATTTATGATTATGGGGAGACTCAGGCTGGCCTGGTTTACATCCCATTTGGGGTGGGATGTCTCGTTGCAACGCTTCTGTCCGGTAAGCTGTTTCAGGACAATAACTTCTCTAAGAATAAGGATTGACAGCATTTTGGCATTAGGGAAACTTTTGGACATGGACTACGCCACCGTAGCCAGAAAAAATAATCTTGAAGAAGCTAGATTGCAGAATCGGGAGGATGACAATTTTCCGCTCGAAAAGGCCCGCCTTAGAAGTGTTTTCGTGTGGACAATCCTCAGTGCAGTGATGATTATTGGTTATGGGTGGTCTTTGGAAAAGAAAGTGGTGAGTCAGGGACTCTTTTTGGTGCTTATTTTTTTCTTTTGAATTGAAGATTAATGAACAACAGACAGTAGCTGTCCCTCTCACTGTGCAGGCACTTATGGGATTGGCAATAACCTCAATTTTCACGGTGAGAGTTACACATCAGAGCAGTTTTGCGGTTACCTAGTTTCGACTGACAATGAAATAGTGTCTCGGAACACTACTAACTGATATGCACCCTGCAACATCATCTACTGCGGCGGCCGCCGCCAACATTGTTCGCTGCGTACTCGCTGCAATCGCCACATCTACACTCCAACTTGTAATTGACGCCCTCGGTGCTGGGTGGTGCTTTACATCGATTGGACTGGTGTGCAGTTTGTGCACACCCTTGCTCCTACTCGAGCGACATAAGGGTAGACACTGGAGAATAAATTATAAACGTCGTGCGCGGGGGCAGTAATCGAAATTTGGAATCACGTCCAGTTTGCTCTTTACTATTTGACTGTTTTTCTATAGGAGCAGCTCGGTTATTAGGTACCAGTGTCAGACAAGAAACCTACCTTTTCAGTCTAATATCTCTTTTATAATAGCACTACTGCGCATGTACGAGTCATGTCCGTGCTTTTTGAAACTATAGAGAGCATGGAATAGATTCACTGCTCCCTCCGGAGCTTTCACGGTGAACAATTTGAGTCTCTCTCAATCTCAGGTTTAAGTAACTACTACTAGTAGTATGTCTCATAGTAATGACAGAATAAAGCAAGCAATGTACTAATAACTATTCACAACCAAGCCAGTACTAACATCGTGCATTTGGGCAGTATTAGACAGAGTCGTTAGCCGACGGCACATATTTGTCGATGAGATAAGCCAAATCATTATATGCCCTCGAGAAATAATTAGTAACTTGAAATTCCATCTTCTCCCTGAGAAATATAGGCTTACAGTTGGCGAGCAGGCGAGTTAACAACACAAGCCGAGTGCATCAAGTTCGTTTTTGTGCTGTAGAGAAGATTGCGATCGTCCCATTCATTGACCGGCTCACTAGGCTCCATGTTCCGAATGTATTCTTTGCGATAGATCATGGCTCGCATCTGATGACGCTCAGCACGCCATATACCTAATTCCATCTCGTGGTGTGCATAATAAACGGCAGCATCGAAGATAAAAGGATAACCTGTGTTCGCGTCTGTTCCAATATTTCCATCCCATAGGTCTCCATGAATCAAGCAGGGCTTGATGGACCTTCCGTCAGTCTCTAATGCTCCGATTAGCCGTGGAATAAGATGGGTTTGAGTTCTCTGAAATATTCTATCCAGATCATCCCACTTTCCGTTGGTTTCGATGTCATGCCGATAAGCTTCCCCCAGTAACTTCGAGAAGAATGAGGTCCAAGATGGGTCCCAGTCAACGACTTGCGTTTTTGATCCATCGTAGGTCGTCAAAGGAAACCCAAACATTCCATTAGGAGATTTGCTTTTATCGTGGAGCTCTGCAAGTGATTTGCCCAGCTTTGCTGCATTGGGCATCGAATTGCCCGCAAAATCTTTAAATTCCATCAGAAGGAAATAAGTGTCAACATAGACATCATCGCCCTCTTTCAACTTCCCATAAGCATAGGGCTCAGGAGCAAATTCAGGTGATAGTTTGTGCAGCTCCCCCATGCCGACAAACTCGCCTTCGAGCTGGGCCTTACCCACCTCACCATCGACTTGCTGATCCTAATATCAGCCTGGCTCAAGGTAGAATTCTGCAGTGCCCTTGAAATGGACTAGAAGTTTCAAACCTTGAGAAAGAAATATACAGTGCTTCCATCGTCTTTTGAACACTTCAACTTTGCTGTTCTAGACCACGTCGAGGAGCCGTGGCTCTCTGCATGAATGACTCTCGCAGCAAACGGAATTGCTGGGGGCGACAGACATCACATCAGCATACGAGCCAAGGAAGACAAGGCCTGATTAGATTGAGACACACCCTCCAGTACTGCATCATTGATCTTGAAGTTGCCCCCTATAGTCATCTTCAAAGCCGAAAAGGCACCTGCTGGGTGAACAAATTTTGAAAGAAGAGGTTGGTCTCAAGCGTTTCCAAGTCTCGGAGGTTCCCTGTTGGGAGCCGTTCAGCTTGACGTGCTCTCACATAGACCAGCCTCACTACCCCGAGCGCTAAGGCCTCGTAAATGCAAACAGATAGTATCATCCAATAGTTTTTGGGGTCGGGTAACAAATGACAGGGATTATACTCGCTTGGGAATCCTTCGCCCAGTCGGAAGGATGCGTATTCATCCTGTATGCATTTCGAAACCTGAAAACACATTAACTAGTATCAATGTGTTGGCCATGTGTCATTTCAGCCGTCTCTAGGGTGGACTGGATGTTTGCATCGTCCCTCCAGTCTCTCCTTTTCAGCCTCAGCCCCCTGTTCTTCCCCCGCTTTCATCATTGCTTGAATTCCCCAACCCGGCATTTTTGGCCCACTGATTAGTGTTGGTTTCATTTTTATGATTTTCCATGTCAACAGATAGAGGACAAAATGGTTGTTACAACATCTCCAATCATATCACTTCGTCTCATATGGTTCGTGCTAACATTGCTCCTAGTCGTTCTCCAAATCGGCATGGCGCCGTCTGCGCAAGGGCTCGAATCGCGGTGCCGATGAATTTAAGGAGGAGCCCAAGGAGGAACCTAGCGAGGACACGTTCGATCCTCGATGGTCGATGAGTACGCCAGGATACGAGAAGGCTTTGCACCGTACCACCAGCAATCGCGATCGAAGAAGTTCGGCTGTATCCAGCAACAGTCAAAGATCCCCATCTGTGCTAACGTCGAAGGACCGTCGTTTTGAGCCACAGGGGCTATCAACTATTTTCACACCAGCTGGCTCTCCGGCAGCAGACATAATATTTGTTCATGGGCTGGGTGGATCTAGTCGAATTTCGTGGGCAAAGGGCTATGACTTGGAGCTCTTCTGGCCACAACGATGGTTGCCTTTCGAAGAGGAGCTTAGTTCAACCCGAGTCTTCACCTTCGGTTATGATGCCAGCTTCAACAATCAAGAGCGAAAAAGTTTCCTGAGCATCTCCGATTTCGCAAAAGATCTTCTCTACCAAATGCGCTATCCACCGGATGAAGGGGACAGTGGTGACCCGCTCGGAAAGGTATGTAGGTCCTACCAATGCACCCAATACTACTACTGGTACTCGTACCATTTACCTTTCAAATTTGAGCTTCCAATGTTCCTACTGGCATATTCACGCCTGGAGGCTAATATCAAAAGTATCCAATAATATTTGTGGTTCACTCGATGGGAGGGCTGGTGTTCAAAAAGGTGAGTCAACAGATCCGAAATCTCCAGTCTCGCTACTTATAAACTTCTTGGAAGGCATTCTTATACGGACAACATGATGATACGTACAAGCCGATCGTCGATTCAATAAAAGCTGTGGTATTCCTATCAACACCGCATCATGGCACAACATTGGCAGAACAACTCAATGGATTGTTAAGCGCCTCTTTTTTACATTCGCCCAAGCCATATATTGCTGAAATGAGTAGCAACGGGTCATATCTTTCAGAAATCAACGAAGAGTTCCGCAATGTAGCTCCCCGCTTACAGATGTTTTCGTTTTACGAAACTCAGTCCACAATGATTGGACCTAGACAGATTGTGAGTGCTAGAAAGAACAGGGTAGCGCTGGATGCGTATCTGTGGCTGATAATTCCGAAATTAGCGAGTTTTGAATAAGTCCTCAGCGGTTATGGGGTATCCCGGTGAAGTTTCAAAGCCTCTTTACGCGGATCATCATGGCGTTTGCAAATTTGACAGCCCCAACGATAATAATTATAGGAGCGTGCGTTCCGTGCTTCAATCATTGGTGATCAACTACCGTGGGGAGCGAGATAATTCCATGCAAAACGAAAAAGCCGTTGAAAACGCCTTGGTTGAGAAGTTTCTATACGCGGCCCATGTGGCGACTGATCATGACCTCCACTACTTTTTGAGTCGCCGAAGCTCTCATACATGCAGCTGGATTTTGGAGAATGAAGAGTATCGGCGCTGGGCTCAGACCCCCACCGAGTCTGCTATAATGTGGCTTCATGGCAAACCCGGCAGAGGCAAGTCGGTCCTTACAGCACATGTCGCGGATCATCTCATCAAGAAAGGCTGCGCCGTACAATACTTCTTTTTTCGCTACGGGGAACAGGCCAAACGATCGCTGGGATCGCTTTTGAGGTCTCTCGCCTTACAGCTATCCTGCGCCTTTCCAGAGTTCCGCAAGGCTCTAGTAAGGCTAAGTAACAGTCAACTGAATTTCAGAGAATCAGACTGGTCATTGATCTGGGAAAGAATTTTCAAGTCTACTTTTTTCCCCATGGACCTGTTTAAACCTATCTACTGGATTATTGACGGACTCGACGAGTCAGATAGCTTCAAAGACCTTATGGAATTGTTCAGCACGATACATCTTTCTACTACACCTATTCGTGTTATGTTGGTCAGCCGATGGACGCCCGCTTTGTCTTCAAGCTTCGAAAGGCTTAGAGTGCATGTCAATGTCTCCGTCATATGCGCAGAGGAATCATCGGAAGACATCACCCTCTACACCGAGGAAGAAGTCGCATATCTACCCTGGCCCTCTGAACTGAAAAGCGATGTCGTACAAAGAGTCGCTGAACAGGCAAATGGAAATTTCTTATGGGTTCATCTGGCTTTGGAGCAGATCAAAAACTCTCATACGTACAACAAGGTCAAGTCTGCCCTCAATGACCTGCCAGATGGAATGGAGAATATGTATAATAGAATGGCCGCGTCTGTTTCAAAAAGCAAGAGAGATTCAGATAACACCAGACTTCAGCGCTTTCTTTTCATCTGGTCAATCTACTCAAGGACACCTCTCACTATCGAAGAACTTTGCCAAGCACTGGAGCCGGAATGGTCCTTGTTGAACTTGAAATTCACAGCCAGTCAGCTTTGTGGACATTTCTTGGTAATTGAAGACAATCGCCATGTTGCTCTCATTCATGAGACAGCGCGCGAGTATCTCAGATTCAAGTCGCCATTCACAGAGTCACTGGATGCTAGCAGTGCCCATTACGACATGTTTGAGAAGTCTCTTGCAACCTTCATGGATCCTTTGTTACCCTCTAAACTAGACGACTCAAAAAGCACCTCTGTTGCCCTCGTGTATCGCGCAACATCATGGGCTTATCACCTTTCGCATGTCTCATTTTCGAGCCATTCAGACAAGTCACTTTCTAAAATCGTCGAGTTTTTCAGCGGTTCGTCTGTTTTGCTATGGATACGAACTCTGGGTCGTCTCGATAAGCTGGGGGCAATGATTGAGACATCGCGTCGGCTTTCTTCTTTCATCCATGGAATCAGGAAGATGAACTCAGCAGTTGACATATCACAATACCACAGGCTATCAGATTTGGATTTCCTACAGCTCTGGGCACGCGATTTGCTGAAGATAGTTACTAAATTTGGAAGCAACTTACTCCGACATCCTGCCGCTATCCAAGATTGCATCATTCCGTTTTGTCCTCCGAGCTCTGCTGTGTCAAAGACATTCCAAGGCACCATACATTCATCTCTAAAAGTTCAAGGGCTATCAGATGGCTGGGATGATTGTCTTGCTCGAGTGAGCGTGGGAAGTGAGGATCAAGCATCGATGTTGATGTCTCGTGGGAGATACCTTGCAGTGTTGAATACTGCCGGAATCATCATATTATGGGACTGCATCACCTTTGAAGAAATCAGACAGCTCAAACATGGGGAGTACGCTCATACCATGTGTTTCAGTGAGGGTGGAGACAGGATAGCTTCCTACGGCGCACGAACGACAAAGGTTTGGGATACGGCTACTGGAGAAGTGAGGACATTTGCGCACAGCATCCCCAGTGCTGTAGCACTTGCCTTGGCATTCGCAGAAAATGATAAACGTCTGCTGATGAGCTCAGACGGGAATGGAATTTTCGAAATGTCCCTCGAAAAAGAAGAATCGGAGTGGAGTCTGCGAGGCTCTTTGCTTCTCGATGAGGGCTACAATAACATGGATGGAACCTACATGAATTCGCCCAAAATGACCTCATTCAGTCATGACGGCGGCAGGATTTTAGCCGTCTACAGGAGATTCCCTTTGACAATTTGGTCCTTAAGTCCGATGAGACTCATCAAGAAACTTACTAAGGAGCAAAGCAACAATCACCCGATTTCTTCTCAGCCATTTGTCACTCATGCACAGTGGCATCCCAACAACCAGGAAATATTAGGCGTATTCAACGATGGCTGCATCTTCAAATGTGGCGTGATGAATAATTCCCAACATGAACTGAAGCCAGAGCCAGGGAAGATCCCGTCGAAAGTGCAATGCTGCCCAGATGGACGTATATTCGCTACTTCTGATTTGAGCGGAACGATCAAGCTCTACGACTATGGAACCTTCTCTCAATTGTATCAACTGTCTAGTGAAGATGTAGTCGCGGAGATATGCTTCGGCTCGGATGCGACGCGATTCTATGACATTAGAGGAAATTACTGCAATGTCTGGGAGCCAAACATTCTTGTCAGACTGGGCGAGTCCGATGTGACAAATGACAGTCAAAGTGATAGTGGGAGCATAGCTCACTCTAACATACATTCTGAGGCGTTCGCAGACATGACTGCGTCGGTTACAGGGCTCTGTGCCAAAGGGAAAGGGAATATTGTCTGCACTGGGAACGACGACGGACTGGTGGAAATCCACAACTATGCCACAGGCGAACGACAAGTTTTAGATCAGTCTCCCGCACAGGTTCCAGTCGAGCATCTTAACTGGAGCGAGAATTCCAAAATCTTTTCTTACACCGATATTGTTGGAAAAATTCACATTTTTTCCTCGTTGGTCATATCAAGAGACGAGATAGATTCGTTGCCGCAGTTTCAAGCTATCGGTCGGATTAAACCGCAACGAGAGGCTGGGGGAATCACTCAAGTTGTCTTGAGTCCAGATGGAGCAAAGTTTGTGGTGGCATCCAGTGGGGTAGCCCATCTCTGGTCTACTCAACATCTCTCACATCTGACATCGCATTCAAACCATACATCTTCGCCAAGGTGGATAGTGCATCCAAACATTCCTGACCATGTTCTTTCGGTTACCGCAGCTGCTATAACAGTCCACAGATGGCAGGACTTGACAGAGACCGCAAGATGGAGTATTTCGGCAAACCCTGGTGAATCAGATTCCCGTGACGAGCTCATCGATGCCCAGTTAGCCCATTCAAATATCCATCTGATTCTCACCTTCGCGTCTGATATCAAGAGAGGATCTACGTCAAGGTTCGCTATTGTTCATATCGGCTCGATCCTGGCAAATCGCACGTCTGTAATCGGGTCCGTCAAACAAATCAAGTTGCCAGACGGGCTTTTGGATCAGATCGAGAGACCATTGAACATCCTCATGTCAGATCGACTGGTATTTGTGGATCGGTCTCTATGGGTCTGCTCATGGGCTTTAACATCTGGAGATGATTCGTCCAGCATTAAGCATAAATTCTTCATCCCACGCGACTGGATCACTGTGGGAAGTCTCAGTCTACTTCACCTCGCCGAATCAGGGACAATCCTTTGTCCTCGACGAGGGGATTTGGCGGTTATAAAAACATCCTTGGACACCGAATGGTAGTTTTTTAAGAGGAAATACTACCAATAGCATATAGAATCTCGAATGCTACTCGCACTCATTTGTAGAGTCAATTTAGAAGAAAGTTACATTCATAATCAATGGTATCAAACGTAGCTAATTGCCGAGAAGATTCTAGGCCAGATCATGCCAGATAGTAATGTACACATCATCAGCTCTTTGCAGATTGCTGTATCAGAGAAGCCACCATTCAAATGAAGGATGACTGGTAGTATTGATTTTGGTGGGTAGGAGCAGGTGGCTGATAGTAGTAAGATTGATGCTGCTTATTCTTTGGATAGAGGGGCAACGAAATGTTTGCGCCGTGGCCAGCCAACGACGGATTTTGATACTCGAATTTTCTCTGTTTCTTCTCCATCTTAGCGACCTTCTTCGCATGTCGGAAGCCACTGTCTGGCCCTTGGAGAATACGGCCAGGGTGGAAAATGTTGAATATGAGAATGGCGAAGAACATTGGCAAAGCATCAAACACGTATTGGTACCATTCGTGGGTGTTGGTCGGCTCGTCGGCACTCACGCCATGGGAATATTCGGCTAGTCGGAAGGCGATACGAATCTAGATCGGCGAGAGAGAATAGTTCAGTCATCGTTTCCCAGGGCTTGGTATGTGAGACACGCTTGCTTACCGTAATCATACACAATGCAAAGTACATGGTGTAGAAAAGCCACCGCCAGTTGAATGATAGATTTGACATCTTATTCGCTTGATGTCCAGTTCTTTCCAGGGCCAGGAGCTTGAGATGAAGATGGATGGTAAGGGCAATGAAGCCTATTATGAAAGCTTCTTGCACTGCAATTCCTGCCATGTAGATGTGGACTCCTCGTAAAACCGTATCGACAGGAGCACCTGTTTGGACAAGAATTCCAACACCAATAAGCTGGACGATAAATGCGAAAATGTCTAGACACACGAATATAAGTCCAAAGCGTCGAGCCGAGATGCCAACGAGTTTCTGTTCGGGGACGAAAAATTGCACCATGCGACCCAGTGTCATGTAAAGGAATGCGTTGATCCCTATTTTCTAGGTTAGCAAGATAAACGGGCCATCATCTGATAGACTTGCAAGGTTGACTCACAGATGGGCGCGACCAAGAAAAAGACCATAAAATAAACATAATAACTAGATGTATCTTGATGTCGCGTTTCCATTGATCGACAGGCCATCGCAATAAATTCCCATCCGGATCCCATGACAATCACAAAGGCATATGCTTTCCTGTGTACACAGGCTTGAACGAAATGGATTAATGTCATGAGTCCGAATAAGATAAAGAAAATGGCCGCCGGGACGAGAGATGGCTTGTATAGTAGAATGCGACCACATGCCTCAGGAGGGAGATAGCCATGTTCACCAGGGTCGATGTTGAGACAAGTGGCAGTGCTGGACGTGGAAGCGGTTGTGGACGCTGAGATTGTAGTCGCAGTAGGAGTCATGGCGACTAATTTGAGCGTGTGAAGTTGCTCCGAGAAGCGAACAGGTCGAAGTAATAAATTTCTCTCAAGGGCATTACTCGTCTCATTTTTAGGTGTGTGGCCCTCATACTTATACTAATTCATGCTTCCCTGTCGAAACCAAACGTGTTTGAGTCCGCATTGGATCGGCTCGCCCGAGGTAGATGAAGTCTGCAACGTGCAGCAACACAGTCAACAGGTCCACATTTACTAGAATAGATGATCCACCCAATAAAGCCATACAAAGATGCATAGTTAAATAACGCTTTGGCATTAGTGATGGAGTTTTACCCTCGAAGTACTTTGTTTGAACAAGATCAAGTAGAAACTTTCCGCTTCACAGCCATATTTTTTGTGACTTTCCCATTAGCCCTCTTGAAGAGGCAAAGCGGTTCTTGAAAATCACGAAGATCCTATAATAGACAGAAATGACGAGTGAAGGCTATAATGCAATACATGTGATACCCTATTGAGAACGGTGGGGCTGTGAAGCAGGGTCAAGGGGAAGAACCCAAAAATGGCCCGGACGATCTTGTTTCGCATATCAATTTGGGTTTATCTGTGGATATGATGTGTTTTCCAGGCATTTAATGAAACCATCCAGGTATCAGAATAGTTTTGCCCCATTTATGGGTGTGTACTTTAACTGATTATCATTCTGCCTGATGCGATTCCTGCCCGTTGGGAATTCTCCAATTTAGAAACATGATTCTATTTGGTCCCATTATTGTGAGACTTGACATTAACACTACTACTACTACATCATAGCCACCCATCCACATCAACGGTTAAAGTCCCACTTCTCTGATAGCATCTAGCTCATGAATAGTGTATACTAGACTCTGTTAACTTGAACATTTTCGCATTGTAAATTTTGATTTTATCAAATGCTATTAGCTTACCCTACACTCCGTTATTTACCCCCGACTCCCCCGTCTGTACTACTGTAGGCTACCGAAAAGGACAAAAATACTCGTAAAAGGGCCGAGCCTCCAGGACTCACAAGAGTATTCTAAATTACTAAGTCACTGCAAGCATGAGTGAAAATGTAATTCTTAAAACTGTCATAGTACCAGTAGTATGTAGAGGGGATTTTATTGCTGTCTTCAACCTGCTCATGTGTCTATACTCTAGTTGAAGCTAGCTTCGACTTGAAGTAACGTCGATGCCAGTGAGTATTACTACATACTACTAGTAGTTACTAGTTAGTACCTATCACTAGATATGCCAGTGTACTACTTAAGTATGTACAAGTATGTAACTATTCGCAAAGTGTCTATTTGATCAATGGATGCCTGTCTGTCGGACCATGCGCCTTCCATAGTAAAAGTTAGTATTAGTTGATACTTCTAGCTTCCTACATCCTACTGTCTCTTTTCCATCTCTCTTTCATCTTTTACCTCTCTTTTCTCTCGTTGCAATTATAAAGTCCCCAACGACCCCATTGATGAGCTCATCGAGACAACAGCTTCTAGGCTCGGGGCTATGCAAAGCCAAGGCCATCATTTGGCAGGTCGATATTTACCACTCCAGCAAGGCCGGACGTCTCAAGCAACGTGCTCGTGTGACTGGGGGCCAGCGAGAAGTGATCATATCAACTCCCAATCAATTGAAATGCAAATAGTCTGACTATGGATATCATTATTCAGCGCTAGGATGGTTGCCCACGGGGTCCTTCTCTCCCGCCTGCCTTCAAGTACCCTCGGTCATACTTCCTCAACCTCACTTATCAATCTTCGCATTTGCAAAATGTTCCACGACTAAGAATCAGAATAAAAGTCATTCTTCTCTCTGTCTGTCTCTTCCTCCTGTCCGAGTCTCTGACATTATCCTCGAGTCGTGCCCAGGTGGACCTCGACGGCATATATCACACAGGTCTTCACCCGAATGAGGGCAATGGTGAATATGATTCAGATGTGAATCTACTGGATCAATTCACGGCAGATTAGAACTCGATGTCATTACTCAGAAAGTCTTTTTGTATGCGTCGTTTTTAGAAATGAACTCCTTTAAATCATTACTGGGGCAACAAAATCACAATTTCTCCATCGATACATTTGAAATATCATTCCTTACCAGTAATCCTGAAGTTGGAAGTACTTACCATAGCAGACAGTAGCACCGGGTATAGCTTCACATCTCCAAATCAAAACGACTCAGCCACACTCCATGCTGATTGGCCATGAGTCAGCTCTGCAGATGGTGGGGGCTGGTCGATCGTGCCGAATCGCTCTTCTTGAACAACTTGAATAACATCCCAGGTCTTTTTGTTGCTTACTCTGCGCTAAATCGGGGGTTTGAGTTGCGCCTCCTATCTTTCCCTACAGCCTTTGTTCTTTGAAGGACCCTAACTTCTCCACTTTTTTTTGGTTTTCTTTTGGGCAATCTTCAGCAAGGCCCCCCCTTTGGCCCCCAACGAATCAAGAGTGCCCTGAGCCAACGCGGGGCAAATGGGTGGCATTCCGTGGAGGTCGACGGCCTGCCAGAATTGTAAAAAGCGCAAGATCAGAGTCAGTTGGCCGGTGTTCTCTTTTAGGTTCAAGCTGGAGACACATACACCTGGCCTTTTCTTGCTAACTTGTGTAGTGCGATGCCACACGCCCTGAATGTGAACGATGTCGGCGACGTGGTCTTCCTTGTCCGGGGTATGCGAAAGCCCGCATCTTCATCCACCAATCCAACATCACACGCCAACAGACACGAGAGATCGTACATCCTGCCACTAGTAGACAATTAGAGGCGCCTTCATTAACACCGGTGGTGCATACGGGACCTGTGATGCGATCACAACTCTACTCATTCCTCCTCGGCGCGTATTTCCCCACCAATATCCGAGGCACGACAGATATCGAACAAGTCCAATACTTCTTTCTCAACTCGTCGACTATGTTGGAGAGGCCCGCTGGCAATAATGATAAGTTTATGATCTCCGAGAAGGCTTTAAGTGCCATGTCATGTATATCGCTCGGTCGGCTCAATCGTGATTATCGCATGACTCGTTATGGCGTTCAGCTGCACAAAGCAACGATTCAGCACATCTCCAAATTAATGATTGAGGATCCCTATAATGAGGATTATATCAGAGCGATGGTCATACTGAAAATTCTGGAGGTGATAATGCGACGTCTCCTTTCTTTGCCAATTGGTGGGGAATCATCGCTAACATCGCTTTCTTTAAGGGCCATCATGTTCCACATGGCTGTGACAATTGGGCCCCTGAGATGAAACGACACAACGCGGTACTACGTGGTGCTCACGCTTATCAGGGTCCTCCGACAACTTCATTGATGCGTGCTGTCTATCATCAGCAAAAACAGGGGGTTGTATGTTGTCCCTCCAAGTTCGGTTCACGTTGTTGAAGAGGCCCCGGGGTTTGGCATCTTAAGACTTGGAACTTGAACTGAGCTGACAATCACTTTTTAAGATATATTCAATTACTGCGGTGGATTTCACAAGGGAAGAGTTCGAATACTTGATAGAGTCCAAGACTGGACATCCCATCGATGGGCTTTTTGAGATCTTCGTGGACCTGGGTTCTCTTGTCACGGCAGTAGAGCAGACTGACCACGCAGATAAAACCCGGTGTCAAGAACTCCTAACGCAATGTCGGGCATTGAGAGAAACTACAATGAGATGGTATTCGAATAATGTCGCGGCTTTCGGGGGTGGCCCTTTCATCAGGACCGAAATCCATCCGCTGCTATTGCCACCAACAGATGATATCTTCGGCGTACCCTACTCCTTCGTCTCACTTGATAATGCAAGGATACACATGTTTTTCTGGATGGCGCTGGCCGTCAACCACTCGGTCATTTATCAAGCTGAGGTGCTTGTTCGGGCGCATACACAAGAGGCGTTTTCCGTAGACCCTACCACGCATGGTGATTTTCTACTCGCTGGATTTTATGCCGACGAATTTTGCCGATCGATTCCATATTTCTTGAAAGGGCAGGTCGAACTTTGGGGCATTGTTGCAGTCCTGGTGGCCATGCCTCATATGCTTAAGATCTATATCCATCTCCGACGTGAGAAGAATTTCTTCTGGTGCATGCAGTTCTGTTCCTTCCTGGCGATGCTGGGTATTCAAATGGCGAAGTACGTTCGTGAGGCGTGGACAAAGACATGGTACCTTGCTGAAGATCCCGCCGTCAATTCTATGCTCAGTCTTTCGCTGAGATATGGTCTCTCGAAGGAGACACCTGAGAAATTTGACGTGGAAGGGATGCCCGGGAAAGTGATGGAGATACCAGACGATGCACTGGATGAGGATGTGCCACACTGAGGACACATGAGGATGGGTATCCAATGTATCATTGCCTGGGTCTTTACCCTGGAGCCATCTCAAACAAGCCTCGAAATCATTCATGAGAACTTGAACTTGAGCGATGTGACATTTTCCTACTAGCATAATCTTGTACATAACTCCAACTAGCATTACTTTACATTTGTAGCGAAAGCACTGGCATCTTACAGAACTTTGATAGGCCACTCCCACCACAGTCGCTCCGTCTGTCCTCCCACCGTAACCAAGACTTCCACGACGAGTGCATTAGAATGCTGAATATAGTGTGAATCAAAATCGGCCGTGATCTCTTTTGTGCAATTGAGATACTTATCGCCCGCTTTCAAGCCACGCGAATGAAGCGACAGTTGGAAGATTTCCCCGATATCCAATGGCTGGCTTTTCTCTCCAACAGGAAGTTCCAGCTGAAACTTCTCAGGCTTACTGCTATCATCCAGAAACTTTTGAAGGCCAAAGTCTCCCTCATAACGCTGCCAACCCCATGGGTAATCAGGTTCACCACCATCCACTGCGACGCCGGTCTTAAACTTGATTGATAATTTGATACCGGTGAGCCAGAGCTTTGGCGGCGTTTCTTTGAGTGCAGATGATGTATCGGAAAGTATACGCCCGCGAATCTCAATGGGTATCGACGCCGGATTGTTTAGGGGGATTGTTTTCGGTACGTTGATATCGACACCGTAAGTCAGCCAAGGCATTTTGTGACATCCAAAAAAGTGTCTTTTCTTTTTGCTTAAAGATAAGTTTGCGCTTTCTGCGCCGGGTGACAGATCATATCCACGTATGGTCCTTTCGAGTCGTGTTGATTGGGATCCAAATCCACCGAATTCTGGGCCCAGCGGAGGCCTGATTTTGATGACATGCGTTGAAGTACATACTTGTTGCTCGCCGCCATGGAGGTAGTGGAGCTGTGCATCCAGATAGTATTCGATCCAGCAGGAGCTGCGTCCTCTCCCTGCAGAAACGAAGGTTCCTGGTAGAGGTCCCCTGCAGAGGGCCTCATGGAGTGGATATAATCTGGTCTTGCTTTTAGTGGCGAAGTCTGGAGCATCGGGTATTTTGATCTGAAAGGGCCATGTCGTTGGATCGGCACCTTCTTGTATATGCAGAGGGCCTTCAAAAAGTTGACCTTCTTTGGCAAGAAATATTTGCTTGTCGACAGCGCAGCGGCCCATCATGCTTGCTGGGCTAGTTGAGGGTGGAGGATTCCATCGTCTGTCATCATCTATCACGACCTTCAGCTTTCCTCGGAAGAATAGCTTCAATGTCGCGTTCGGTGTGATCAATGGTGAGCAGCGAACAACCGTGCCGATGATTGTATCCCCTGCAGCGAAAGTCCAGCCAGCCGGTGCTGCAGGCTCAACCTTCAAGTCGTCATTGACGTATGTGAGTTCGGGCATTTTAATACGAGTAAAGGTCCGTCAGGAATCCACCGGAAATAAACTAAAGACAGGGTCCTACAGGTGAGAGTTGACAGAAAATCGAGAAGTGCATCGGGGTGGGTCGGACAAGGTGGCCCCAGCCCAGGCGCATTTCTCGTGGGGGCCATTTGCCCACTTTGGGCATGATTGACGATATTCAATTTATTGCTGGTCTTCAAAATATCGTGGAGTAAGATTGATGCTTTGATAGCATGTTACACAAGATGGTCTATCTTTATTGCTCCGCCTTACGCTCACTGCGATTCACCTTGTTTCTATTCTAACATATGGATAGTAGCCGCACTAGAGAACAACCAACACTCAACTTGAAGATATCAAGTGAGATGATTGAGATGAAGTTCATGGAATGTAGTACTGTTACTATCATGAAGGTACTTGAAGACAATCCTGCATGAATCATGTAGATGGGGATATCTTTTCCACATGCATCTTGGCGATCGAGAGCCCGAGCGTCGTGGCTGCATCAGATATCTACTTATGCTTGGTGCATAATCTGACCCCGCTCTTGAAGAATTTAATATCTACCAGTCGATGCAGATATGTGACTGAAGCCTGCAAGGAGAAAATGCAGTGTGACGGGAAATAGAGGGGGTGCTTGAATCTCCCTGTGGTGCGCAATCTGACTTGAGTTTTATCTTCCTCTGCTGCTGCTTCGCTGTATTTTCATTTCACTGCATCTTCATTATCTATCAAGTTTCTCCATACTTGCTTCACACGGCAAAATGTCCAACATCACAAGCGCAGGTGTCTTGGTCGTCATCGGCAGTGGAGGTATGGGTCTTGCTGTGGCTCGCCGCATGGGTAGTGGTCACCGAATTGTGCTAGCAGACTTCTCAGAGAGGCAGCTGGAGGATTCAACAAAGCTGCTTCGGGAGGAGGGTCAAATCGTGGAAGCTATTCGAACAGACATCTCTAGCATGGATTCTGTTCAAAATCTCGCAAGACAGGTATCATCACTCGGTCCAATCCGTTCAATCGTCCTCACTGCGGGCTTGTCCCCAGCCCAATCACCGGCAAACCGAATCTACCAAGTCAACCTGTTGGGAGCTGCGCAGGTTATCGAAGCCTTCTACCCTCTTGCCACAATGGGCACAACGATGGTAGTCATTTCCAGCATAGCCGGACACACAAAGTCAAGTGAAATCTCCCCGGAATTAGAACAGCATCTGGCCACCGCGCCGCCAAACGAATTGCTTCTGCGGCCAGAATTAGACACGAGCGGTCAGGAGCCTAAGGACGCCCAGCAGGCATACCAGGAGCGAATGAAGGCTTATTCAGTCTCCAAGAAGGCGAATAGAGTGCGTGTTGAAGCCGTCACAAGCTCATGGGCTAGCAAAGGGGCGCGGATCAATACAGTAAGTCCAGGAGTGATTGCGACCACAATGGCCTGGCAAGAAAGAGATGGCCCGGTGGGCGAAGTTGTCTTCCATGGCGTCATCAGCAAGACTCCTATCCAAAGGGCCGGGAGCCCTATCGAGATTGCCAATACTGTCGCTTTTCTGTCATCTCCAGAGGCAAGTCTCATCACTGGTGCTGATATTATTGCCGATGGCGGCTTCACCGCATCAGAGAAATGGGCAAAGGCATCTTTGTGAAAATACCAGAAAGTATAACATTCCTGTATTTCCGGTCTTTTCATGTTGAGTATAGCACTAGAGGCCGGGATTTCAGTATCTCGGGAATTTCAGATCTGCGCTGCATCAAGATTGCTCGGTATTGATGCCTGGCCAATTTCTAATTTCACCGTAAACTCGTCAAATAAGCATTGAAGGGGATTAATTAATGGCCCAATCCCAGTACGCAAATTCACCAGAATGTAGTTCCGCCAAAGGTCCAGTCCAGTGCTGGCAATGGAATGGGATTTGCATCTGCGGTCAAATTATACAGTGGATGCGTGTTGAAAGCAGTACCCGGATCAAAGTTCTGTCCTCCGAATCCAGGTTGCATGTCATCGGGTCCCGCGAGCATAGTCGTCGGCAATCCATCGAGATTTACGCATGGAAAGTCGTCTTGGGGCTCGGTTCCTGCTGCCTGGGTTTCGTGAGACTTCAGGGCTATCTTATCTCTGATTATAGAAACGATTGCCGGTACAGCCAGTCTTGCTTTCTTTGAACTGGATGCTTTCTCGCGTGCCTCCCACGCTGAAAGAACGAGTTTGGTAAAGAGATCAAAGAATGGACTCTCGCGGCCTTCAGGAACATTCACACGAACTTCAAAATGGTTACTGACGGTTTCCCAGGCACTTTTTGCTTGACTGCAGGAGGGGCGCTTTTGTAAGTCTTGTAAGATATGAACGTATGCTGGAAATGGGAAGTAGAAGTGCATTATCCAGCAATACCCTCGAAGCAAAGCCGAGCTTGTGATTCTAGCGTCGTGCTCTAGTATAGTCAATGCATGGCGGAGCATAGTATCCCGCTCGGCCTCTGTTTGAGCCTCTGGGGATTCGGCATGTCTCCAATAATGCTCAAGGAGATGGCATTTCGCCAGCTGGATCCGAGCCATGCAAAGCGTCATCAAATGTAGCGGGTTGTCTGGATTACAGGAATTGAAATATTTTTCTTCGATCAGTCTCTCTAGACGGTCCATCTTTGACGCTCCAGGCTCATGATCCTTTTGGGGTGCTTGGGCTAGAGAGTTGAGTAGTGGATTGGTAAAATCGAGATGAAACTTGGTATGCCGAATGAAGTCGCCCACCTCACTCCAAACGACCACAAACAGAGCATCACTCGTCGGGCTTTGAGGAGACGGTGGGTCCTTCATTTCAAGACGAAGGTCAGAGTCGTTCACGTTGAGAGGAATTTTGCAATCCCAAGTAGGATCCAGGGTGACCATTTTCGATCCAGCCATCTCGCCGATACGACTATCAATGGTTTTTAGAGACCACCAGAGTCTGCGACGCATCTCCGCTTCGAATTGATTGCAATTTGATAGATTAGATTCGCTGTGGATTCCCATCCGACATGCAATACGCATGGCAACCCCCAGCATCGAGGAAAGCGACCGGGGGTCAGTACTTGGTCCAATTGAAAGCTGGTAGATCAATTAATGTTACGGAAAGGGCCACATTTCATTTAGAAAGGGGAATGATCTTACCAGAAAGAGATAAAATGCAGTCAGGCATTCTCGGTCGCTTGTACGCAGATATTCACAGTTCAGGAGCGCATGTTGACAAGCAAATCGATACTTGATCAAAAGCTCGTCTCTGGAAGAATTGAAGCTTGTCTGACACTCCTCCGTCGTGAGACTTCCCGCCGCCGTGACATAAATACCGAACATCAAAGCTTCGAGGGTTGAATTTACATTCTGCAGATTGGCGGCTGCTTCGATGATACGACTTTGTAAGGTAGGGGTATGTGTCACCTTCAGCAACGGATCCACATTGGTCAAATAGACCTGCCACAGTCGGAATATTTGGATTGGGTCGGGATGAGAGGTGGTCAGGTTAATGGGGGAGTGTCGTAGACCAAAAAGTAGGTGGTCATTGTTGACATAGACCTGATCCATTGCCCGCCGGATTCTGGACAGGCTCACTTCATCCTGGGGCTCCTCGCTATCATGACCTGAGGCTTGTGACTTTTTCAGGGTTAATGTGTATCCAAAAATCAAAAGCAGAGAGTTCATCATACCCATTGCCGCCTTAGTATGTGCCAAAGATTTCTAATAATGAAATGAAAATATACAGATTAGTCTTGGGTATCAATCTGAATTTCATTGGTACTACATACTTTGCCTCGTTTGATTCATTCGGCGTGGAAGTATTTGCGTTGTTTTGTTTGTCGTCGGTACTATCATCATTATCATCCTCCTCGCCATCATCAACATCATCCTCACTCTCTGCAGGAGTAGAGCTAGGAGTGGAAATTTTGTTCCCTGTATTTTCGTCTTCCAAGGCATCAAATTCGATCCTATTCTTCCGGAGAAGAGCCTCATACTTGCGAATTCGGTCTAGCAGGTTTCGTTCCGGGTAATGGCGTCTCCGTCGTCGGGGTGTCACAGTTGCCGGGATGCATTCTTTTTGGAAGCGGAGGCAGTTCGCACAAGGGAACGTACGATCACACTTCACCTTACGTTGTTGACAGAGCACACAGGCGAGTACTCGCTGAGACCGAGCCCGATCTCGGGTCCTCGGAAAGTCCGATGTACTGGGCTGTGACATGCCGTCCGTGAATAACCCCCTGGTTTGTGTTCGGGATTTTCCTGGGTTTCAGTTGACTTTTCCTAATCAGCGAGTCGGGAGGTTTCAGTGTAAAGGCCAAGCTGAACCTCATTGACAGTAGTCCAGTGGTGAATAGTGAGTAGTGAGGAGAAGTTGATGTTGAAGTTGAGTTGCGGGCAAATACTCTCGGAGAATGCAAAACCCCGTGTCATGTGATTCTCGGGTGTTGCCAATCCCCGACGGGCACGAAAAAAGAAGGAACGAAGTGCAGATGCTGTACACCTTCCCCAAAATCACAAAATCACAAAAAAAAGGTAATCAGGCAACTGCAAACGTCATCATTTTCTTATAAAAAAAAAGGAAAGAGCCATGGCTCATCCATGGACTACAACCTTCAAACTTCAAACTTCTTTTCCCATCTTTCTTCCTTTCTTTCTACGACGACCAACTCGCAGGTACATACTAAGCACTACACTAGTATACTTCTAAGTGTCCAGCAATTCCTTTCAGAAGTGTGAGATTGCATAAGTACTACTACATTCTTGTAGTACCAAGATGCCTTCGTCAACGTCAGCATCAACAGAAACAGGTCAAACCCAACTTGCTATGCCCAGCATCGCTATAGTTGGAGCTGGCCCAGCGGGACTCACTTTAAGTCTCCTACTTCACACTCGTGGCATCGCATCGGTGGTCTTCGAGTTGCGCCAAGAGCCCACCGCCGAAGAACTATCCCAACCATGTGGCTCGCTGGATCTTCATGAGGAATCCGGTCTCGCTGCTATTCGTGAATGTGGACTCTGGGACGAGTTCATTCGTCTCACGGGGGAATGCAGTGAGGCACAGAAGGTCACGGATAAAGATGGCATTCTACTACACCAGGACGGGGGGGAGCTCAGTCATCGGCCGGAAATATCTCGTCATGCGTTGAACAAACTTCTCACCTCTCATCTGCCACCAGCTACTGTTCAATGGGGTCACAAACTCCAATCGGCCAGAGAAACATCAACAGCAGACGGTGAACAAGTAGAGCTAGACTTTGGGGAGCATGGAAAGCACAACTTCGACTTGGTGATTGGGGCCGACGGAGCTTGGTCCCAGGTTCGAAATATCCTGACCAATATGAAGCCTCACTACGTGGGAATCCAAGTTATCACTCTCACCATTCGAGAATTGACCGCAAAACATCCTCATCTAGCGGACTTCATTGGCTCCGGAAGTTTTTCTGCCCTTGGCCTTCGCCATGCAGTCATGTCACAGCGCGCAACACAGGACGCTGCACGAATTTATATCTTCTTAACGATTCCCGATGAGGACGGTGCGATCTCTTTAGGGCTCGCTGATAAATCAGCTACAGTTGCGAAGAAGATCATTTTAGGCAATGACAAGCTACTTGGACTTTGGGGGCCATCCATGAAAGAACTAGTCCAAGTTGCCTGTGATGAAGAGGCAGCAGATCATCCAACTGAAGTTCTTGATATTCGGCCTATATGCTCGCTTCCCATTGATTCATCGTGGCAGCATAATCCGAGTGCAACACTGATTGGTGATGCGGCTCACCTGATGTGTCCATGGGCAGGCGAGGGCGCCAATCTAGCCATGTGGGACTCCTTGCTGTTGGCTCGTACGATAGCCAAGGCATTGCAATGCGCAACACCAACCGGTTCATCATTCCGTACACGATTGAGTCCACTCATGAGAATCTTTGAAGAAGATCAAAAGAAACGTGCCATGGAAAAAGCAGTTGAGACGGAGAATAACGGAAAGATGATTTTCTCAGATGATGGAGCCCAGGGGTTTGCGCAATTCTTTCAATCTAGATACAATAGCGCAAATGGGCATGTCGAAAATCATGAAACAAACGGAGTGAGATAGACGCATGGCTATCGACACTCTGGTGATACCGGCAAGAGGTATTCAACTGTCCTCGGTCGTAGGTGATATTCATTCACTCGCATTATTGGACAAGTAAATTTGGGTGGATCAATTTCTGTTCAAGTTTTTTTTTCTTCATTTTCATTTGCCATACTAGACTGTCCTCCAGTTTGAAATTATATGCGAGGAAGGTAATCTGCTGGTTTTTGACAAATCTACTACAAATTCATCCGATCTATGATCCTTCAAATTTCCAACCCAAGCTCGCTGGAACAACGTGTTCTCGGCTCGCCTGCGCCTTACGGCAGGATTTATACTAGTACAATACTAGTACTAGAACGATACTATTATGATTTAAAATGCTTGTATTTGACAAAGTGCCAGTGGGGATCAAAATCAATGGCATTCCAAGGTTTCACTTCAAATTCTGTCTTGGAACTCCTCAATAGGAGACGCTATGTCCAGGGCTTAATTCAATAACTAAAGCATCCAAATTCATGATTCTAACATTCTCTTATAGACCCAACCAGAAACGAGTCTTTCCAACATCAAATTCTCCCCGAAGCTCATCAGAGCCCGTACCAGTAACCAGCACCTCGTAACGACCCTTCTCAGAGATCCATTGCTCACGCTGCTCATCCCACCAACTAGTAGCGATCTTCTTCTCAACCGAAAGTTGCACCTTCTTTGACTCTCCGGGTTGCAAGAATACCTTCTGGAATGCCTTCAGTTCTCGCACGGGACGGTTAACATCTGTCTTGGGTGGCACGATCCAAAGCTGAACAATCTCAGCTCCGGCAATAGAGCCGGTGTTGGTAACAGTGACATCGGCTTTGATGAGCTCGCCTGACTCTGCGTATTTAGATTGTTCGGGAACAGTGTTGATTTGCAGGTCAGATCGTGAAAATGTCGTGTATGAGAGGCCGTGACCGAAGGGGAAAGCAGGTTCGACTGAACTCTTCTCGAAGAATCGGTAGCCGACGTAGACATCTTCGCCGTAAAGAACACGACCACGCTCGGATCGGAAGTTGACGTATGATGGGTTGTCTTGTAGACGGCGGGGGAAGGTAACCGGCAGCTTGGCGGATGGGTTGACGTCGCCGTAAAGGACGTCGGCGATACCGTTTCCACATTCATTGCCGCCGAACCAAGCTTGTACGATTGCTCGGGCGTCCTTTGCCCATGGCATTGTGACTGGCGTGCCGGATTGCAGAACGACGATGGCGTTGGGGTTGACGGCCAGGACGCGGGAAATCAGCTCATCGCTGCCCGGGGGTAGGTCCATGTGGTCACGATCGTATCCTTCGGTCTCCCATTCGCTAGTGAGACCAGCGAAAATGATTACCTGCTCGGCCTGTTTCGCTTGATCAACTGCAGCAGAGATCAATTCTTCCTCGCTAACTCGGCGACTGGCACCGAAGCGGAAACCACCAGGTCCGAAAGCGACGATACCGCGGGTGTCAAGGTCGGAAGTTGGTGCAGTGCCAAATTCGAAGACAATCTTGTATGTTTGGCCACCCTTCAGCTCCTTAGAGCCACGCTTCTCGATGGTTCCTGTGCCGAAGAAGGCAGATCCTTGCTCCTGGTTCTTGGTGTTGTCGACTACAACTTCGCCGTCAACGAGCAGGCGACCAGTACCAACAACAGTAACTCCAAAGTCGTAAAGTCCATCTTCTTCAGGGGTGAATAGACCTTCCATGTCAACATAGTAAGTCATTGACTTGATCTTGGGGTTGACGTAGTCCATTAGGAAACCCATTGAACCAACCAGATGCAGCTCGTCAACAACCCCTCGGTCCTGGCCTGCACTTTGCGGCTCGTTGTAAACCTTGAATGTGAAACCTGTTTCGCCGTCGGCGGTTTTGAGAAGAGGGCCTAGCAATGGTAGCTCCTTGTGTGAGTAGACGCCTTGGGTGAACTTGACCTCGCCGGTGCTCTTTGAAGAGACACCCTCGAATGGGGTCACGAGATAGTAAGGGGCCAGGGAAGCCGATCCACCACCACAGTATGAAGCAATACGGGCATTAGGCCCGATAACCAGAACAGATCCATCTTTCTTCAGAGGGAGAACGTTTTGCTCATTCTTTAAGAGAACCACTGACTCCGCAGCCGCGCGACGCATGAGAGCCTGGTCTTCAGGACGGTTTAGAGCTTTCTCTGGGGCAGCTTCTGGAATACCGAGAGGCTCAACCCAGTTCACCAGGTTCAATATGTTACGCACTCGCTCGTCTAGTTTGAATTGGGCCACTTTGTTAGATGATACTGCATGTGCGAGGGCTTCACCGCGCCATCGCGTCTTGCCCGGCATTTCAATGTCTAGGCCAGCGTTTATAGCGTCAGATGTGCTGTACGTGCCAAACCTGAAAAGGGACCATTAGAATCTGTAACTAGTCAAAGTCAACTGTGTAACGTACCAATCACTCATCACAAGGCCATCCCATCCCCACTCCTTACGGAGAATATCATCAATGAGAGTCTTATTCTCGCTCACATGGGTTCCATTAACCTTATTGTATGCAGTCATAATACAAGCTGATCGACAGATACGCATAGCGAGTTGGAAAGGAAGTAAATAGATCTCGCGAAGAGCTCTGTCGGTCACAATGCTACTGACAGCCATTCGCTCATGCTCTTGGTCATTGCAGACGAAATGTTTCAACGTGGCTGCAACGCCTTTGTCTTGCATGCCCTTGCACATGTGACCGGCCAAGTTGCCTGACAATACTCCATCTTCGGAGAAGGATTCAAAGCCACGGCCGCCGAGCGGAGACCGTTGGATGTTGATGGTGGGGCCGAGCACGATGTGTGTGCCCTTGGCAATGGCCTCTTCGCCCATCAACTTTCCTACCTCGGACAGCAATTCAGTGTCCCAGGTTGCGCCCAGGGCAGTGGCGCATGGGAAACAGGCGGCGGGGATGCCGTTGAAGAATCTGGTACCTCGGACCCCATTGGGGCCATCTGACATTCGCAGTGATGGAATGTTCAGACGCTCGATTGGCACCGTATGCCAGAAGTCACGACCTTTGAGATTGTTAGTTCTGGGTCACTATACAACCGGTTCGAAGAGGAAGAATAAGGTGATAACATTGAAGACAATGGAGCTAATGACTTACCAGCTGTCAGAGCGACTTTCTCACCAAGAGTCAGCTCCTCGATAGCTTGGTCGACATCAATACGAGTCATGATGTTGGTAGATATTGACCGTACAGTCTTTCAACGGCGAAAGGCTCCGCAATTGCATCAATTTATCGAGTATCCTTGCTGTTTCCAGTGATTATAACTAAGGGCACTGTTCAAATGCGCTGCACTGGCTCTGTAAGATGGAGGAGTTGCACTGAGGGGTTGATGGCAGAATCCAGCAGGGCGGGGTTGATATTTAAGCTGTCAGAGGCCGTGAAGTTCCCCCGCTTTCCTGCACTTCCAAGGTTGCAGGGCTGAGCACTGCCGTATAAGAGTGCATAGCTGGCGAGACGATATCCGCCGGTGGAGTTATTCGCTCAATAAGGCACGGAGAAGCGCCCGAGGTTTAGCCGGGTGCGGCAGTTCGGTCCGCCCGCCCGGACTCGGAGTTTCCGGGGGAGAAAGACGATTAAATCGTACTAGCGTGCAGTATCTCTAGTAAGTAATTGTTAGTTCGTATGTAAATAAGGTGTGCCATGTGGAAAGTCTACCAAGCGGTTGGGACTGCCACGAGTTGAGCTGTGGTGTGGTCGGGTAAACTTCGGATGTCGCCTGTGGTGACTTGATCACTCCAAACTCAACATTGGCAAAGTCCGAGTAGTAATAGTAATATGTAGAGACAGTAGGTAAATAATGCATTCAAGTTGTTCGATCAAATATTGAACATCGATCAAGTGAGACTGAAATTTGTGTATCATATCATCATCTATCTATATCCAATGCCGTATCCGTATCCTCCCCATAATAACACAGCATGGTGACCCATAGAAAAGGAAACTCGTAAAAATATCGCTTGCAATAAATGATATACTTTTGTAAGCCGGATCACGGAACCGGGCGAGCCAATTAATCAACGTACTTGGGAAGCGTCTTCAAGATGCCATCCCGAGTGATCTCTTCCAGAGCAATAGTGATCTGCTGCATGAAGCGCTTGTCTCCACGAAGATCATCACCGAAAAGGTTCTTAATGCTCAGAAGCTCGGCAGGGTTAGTGCCACCGGCGCGAGCCTTAGCCTGAAGCTCCTCAACCATGGGGTCCTCGACTTTGAAGGTGTTGCCGTTGTCATCGACTCCGTTGATGTATCGGAACCAAGCGGCTGCGACGAAGCAGAGACGGCGGAACGGGCCTGTGACCCAGATGGCCTCTGCAATTGATGGCATGATGAATTGAGGAATCTTGCCAGAGGCATTGAGACAGACGCGAGGCAGTTGGTCCATGATAGTTGGGTTGGAGAATCGCTCCATCAATGTCTCGCAATACTCATCGATATTGATGCCTGGGATATCAGGCAGATTCGGCTTAGACTCCTCGATCATCATCTGCCAAACAAACTTGCGGAACACCGGGTGCTCCATAACCTCGTGGACATACTTGAAGCCTGCAAGCTGACCAGGGTATCCAATAGCGGAGTGACTACCGTTCAAAAGACGCAATTTGTGCTTCTCGAATTGTTCAACATCGTGAACATTGTCCACAATTTGGACACCAACCTTCTCGAAAGGTGGGCGGCCGTCGCAAAAGTGGTCTTCAATCACCCACTGCATGAAAGGTTCAGTGACAACAGGCCAAGAGTCCTCAATTCCAAAGTCTTCTGCAAGAGCAGTCTTATCTGTGTTCGCTGTCTGGGGGGTGATACGGTCGACCATGGCGTTGGGGAAATGTCCCTTCTCGGAGATCCACTTGGCGAGCTCAGGGTTCTTCAGACGAGCAAACGACTCGAGCATATGACGGGTGATAGCGCCATTCTTTTGCATGTTATCACAGGACATCACAGTGAAGGGGTTCAGGCCTTGTTGGTGGCGGCGGGCCATGGCAGCGTAGAGGAAGCCGAAGGTGGTACGCGGGGCCTTCTCGTTGGCAGGGTCGAGGTCGAATTGGATATCGGGGTGCTCGGTTTGAAGTTGGTGGGTATTCTCGTTGTAGTAGTAGCCGCTCTCCGTGATCGTAAGCGATACGATATGGGTATCGGGATGAGCGAGCTTAGCGATGACAGCTTCACGGTTATCCGGGGCAAACAGGAAGGAATTGATGCTACCGACAACATTGGCGAAGCTGCCCTTGGCCGAGCGCTCAATTACTGTGTAGAGACCATCCTGTGCCTTCAGAACATCACGCATTGTGGCATCAAAAGGTTGGAGGCCAACACCACAGATAGCATAGTCAGTCACTCCATGGCTTTGCATAAGCTTGTCGACATAGACAGCCAGGTGAGCTCGGTGAAAGCCACCGACACCAATGTGCACAATGCCCTCCTTGACAGCGCCACCGCGTGCATAGGTCGGGACTTTGACTTGTGATTCACCAGCTGTGGCGATCTGTGAGAGGTTCTGCGAATTGAGTTTGAGAGGAGGCATTGTCGAAATATGGGAATCAAGGGAGTGAAAGGGGTGAGGAGGAGAACGAGAGAGAGAGAGAGAGAGAGAGAGAAGAAAATTGTCAAAAGAATTGAGCGAGAGCCCAACAGCATGGCGACACCGCCAGTTTAATGGGAAGATCGGAAAATGCTAGGCGAAGCTGGATTACATCACGCGCTGCAAGCCAATCCGGGCCTTGAGTGGAGCCGGGGCACTCTGACCCTGGGGCAAGTGGATCCAAATCAGCAAATATTCTTAGCACAGGGGCAAACTGGGGCAATTCCAGTCCGAGCTCTCTTTAGGTCTCGCCCATAGTGATCTTGCTCGGGCCCAGGTTTCCCTGCTTGCGTCAGACCTTTGCCTCTCCCTCTGCCTTAGCAAGCTTATCTTGTGGAGGAAAGTCGAGGCCGAGAATAGAAAATTCTGTGCATTGAGGATCCATCGGTCAATAAATTGAGGAAAGAATCCCGAGAGTCTCAGATATGGTGTATCTTTTAGAGGTTCCACCTGTAATTTGTCCAAATTTTAGCGAAAGAAATGTGCAGCGAGCAAAGTACAAAGTACAAAGGAACATACAAAAATGGAAAGTGAAGTAATTCGGCTTCGGCGGGATGTTTCCCCGGTTGTGGCCTCAGGCATAAATGTTTGCCAAGAGATCTGGTCTCCGCCCGGCAGAATGAAGTCACTCCGAAACAGTTAAAAGTTACCAAGTTTGCCAACATTCAACTTGTTTGTATGTACAGAGTAGAGTTGACAGATGATGTAAATGTCGAATTTGTGACTGATCAGGATCAGTCAGACTGGAAATACCCCGCTCTATGGAAATAGATCTGATTGCTACCTATCTGATAAGCAGGAAGTGGCAAAATGTGTACAATGACGTCTGCGGCCTCGGGAGGACTCGTATACTTCAGCAGTTACTGTACAATAGACCTTCAACTTTCAACTTGAGAGCATGACCCAACTTGTACGTCAATTATTCTATAAAACCTCCAAACGGACCAAGATAACTTAATTAGTTGTACTTGAAAATACATGGAATTTGTTTCAAATACTTCTACCTACTAGGTTGCTTTCTACCCTTCTATGTAACAGCACCAGTAGTACACAAGTACTTATTAATAACAAGGTTAGTAAGTGAGGGCTACTCCAGTGAAAGAACTTGAATAGATGGCTACCATTTTGCATCTGATTCAGGAAATCCAAATAATTTAAACTCTAAAACTGGCTTAGTAGTATTAGTACTACTACTACTACTACTACTACTACTACTACCTAAGTGCATATTGGTAACTAAAAGACGGTGTTCTCAAGGTAACTTTACCACAGCCAACTGCCCAGCAATGGTAACGGATTTAAGGAAACAATTATGCCCCATCAATTGATTGTGTCTCCACAAGTACAGTTATATTGCCTTATCTCACAAATGTTAGATGATCCCGATCCTCCAAGTTTAACTCATTTACTGTACATGCAGTAGGAGTGGAGCAGCACCGTGTTGAATACTAGATTACAAAGCACGGATTTAACGGACACAACTCTAGATACCAAAGTTTACAGCTCTATGTACTACTTATATCCTGAGCTACTTCTGAATCCTACGTATCTGTCTAGTAAAAGCCACACAGCTTGATCAGATACTAGTATTACTACTGTCTTGGGCTGCTTCCCAATCCACATCATGACCTCTCAAAAGATCCTTGTCATCGGCGCTGGGGAGTTAGGGCTTGAAATGCTGCGTGCATTGGTTGCCCATTCTCGTCGACCCGCGGTGACCGCGGTCTTAATGCGACCTGAGAGCATTGACTCCTCGAGTCCTTCAAAACAAAAGCAAATTGCCCTCCTCCAAAGTCTCGGGATCCAACTCGTTCCTGGAGACATTGTTGAAGACTCCGAGGAAAAACTAGCCTCCATATTTGCGAACTATGACACCGTCATAGGATGCACTGGTTTTGTCTCAGGCACTGGCGTTCAAGTCAAGATTACCCATGCTGCTCTCGCGGCTGAGATTCCACGTTTTATCCCTTGGCAGTTTGGAGTGGATTACGATGCTATCGGTCGCGGATCACCTCAGGATCTCTTTGATGAACAACTCGATGTACGAGATCTTCTACGGTCGCAAACCAAGACGTCCTGGATGATTGTTTCCACGGGGATGTTCACAAGTTTTCTCTTCGAACCTTTCTTTGGGGTGGTTGATATGGAGAACTCCAGAGTAAATGCACTGGGGAGCTTGGACAATCGAGTCACTCTGACTACCGCGAAAGACATCGGCTTTATCACGACAGAATTGGTTCTTGCAGAGGAGGACTTCTTCAAAAACAAACCCATCTTCATTGGAGGTGACACGATTAGCTATGAAGAACTTGCTCAACTGGTCGAAAGGGTAACTGAAAAACCTATCTCGAGGAATGTGCTTACTCTGGAAGCAATGCAATCTGCTTTGAATGCCGACCCTGACAATGGACTTCTCAAGTATCAGGCGGTCTTTGGTCAGGGTGTCGGCGTGGCCTGGGACTTGACGGAAACATGGAATCAGAAACGAGGAATACGAGCTGAGGCGGCGGAAGAATGGGCTAAATCGAAATGGAAGTGAGCAGGCTGTGGATATTCAGTAATTTTTAATAATTATTTCCATAATTTTCAATCCAGAAGGAAAGCAAGCAAGCAATGTGAAATGTACCGAAGATACTCATGGATGGACGGTGATCCACATGTCGGCCTTCAGCAGCAACGCCGATGTGGAGAATCCCTTTCCTTTTCCTGTATTCGATGAAATAGAAGTATACCATGATCGGAACCTTTGAAAGGCCCGAGTGACTCGGTATCATCTGTTTTTCACTTTCCTCTCAGCATAATACGAGCTCCATGGCTGTCCAAATTGAACCAGCACAGTTTCCGGAGGATACCCCAGTCATTCATGCATTGTTCTCCGGGTACGCCGCATCACTGGGAATCGACTTGACCTTCCAATCCTTCCAAGACGAACTTGACTCGATACCTGGCAAATATGCCGTCGCAGAAGGGGGCGCCTTACTTATTGCGCGAACTCCCAGGCATTCAAGCGAGAATGCTAACGCCAATGGCACCACTTCCTCGAACTTGAATGCTCAACCCGGCTCGACCGATATGAACAACACATCATCTAAAGACAGCGTTACCATTGGCTGTGTCGCGCTCCGTCGCAGCTCAGATGGTTGGTGTGAGATGAAACGCCTCTATGTTCTCCCCGAAGCGCGTGGTCTGCAGCTCGGAGACAAGCTTGTCGAGGCCATTCTCGCTCAAGCGAGATCCCTGGGGTACCGAGGTATCCGTCTCGATACTTTGCCCGACATGATCGCGGCACGACGGTTGTATCACAAACACGGCTTCGTCGAAACAGAGCCTTATTATGATACTCCTTTGCCCAGCACTATTTTTCTAGCCTGCAATTTCAGCACGCAATCTTAATCTGACTCATTGATTAAATCTAAGCATGGGATGCCTAAAACAATACAATACTAACGAGTAGTATGTATGCACTATGTAGTATTCCAGGATATGCCTGCCTGTAGAATCAGGTGTTAAGATGAGTCATCCCCGTGAATAAGCGCAATTCATTTGCTGAAGGTTTTTTTGTTCTTTTCTTTATTCTTTCCAGTCGGTTTACTGTTTAGTTTTGCCTGTGTGCTTCGAGAAAGGATATCCTGGTTTTCTCAGTAATAGAGATACAATTCTTTTTCATTTCTCAGCGCTCTCTTGTCTGCTGTCTTGCTATTTTCTCACTTTGTGACTAGCCCCACTTCGCATTCTCGTCAGCATCAGCATTCGATCAGATCATCATGGCGGACTGGAACTCCACTTGTGAGTGAATCTCTCGATTTTCATGAAGAATATCCCTCCATTGAGTGTTATGTTTTATCTTTGTTAATTATTTCAATTACTGACTTTCATTTCCCAGCATGGACCACCAAGCCAATCAAGCAAGATGTGGTCTACGAGGATGCCCAAGGCGTAAAAGATGCACTAGACAAACTTCAAAAGCTTCCTCCTCTCGTCACAACTCAAGAGGTATCTTCTTTCAATCAAAATATACCCAAACGAGGAATTATGAAACTGAATGGCTGATTTGAATACCAGATTAATAACCTCAAGGAGAGTTTGAGGAACGTAGCCTTGGGCAAGGCATTCGTTCTCCAAGGAGGTATCTCGCAAATCATCCTCTCCGTCGGCCTGATTGTTTTGAGTCTAACGCTTTTGAACTTTAGGTGACTGTGCCGAGCTCTTCGATTACTGCAATCAAGATATGATCGAGGCCAAAGTCAAACTTTTGCTGCAAATGAGTTTGGTTCTTATCTGGGGTAAGAGAGTGCGCTACAATTCCACTCTGAAAATCATTCGCTGACCTCCTCTGTAGGAGCTAACAAGCCTGTCATTCGTATCGCCCGTATTGCCGGCCAATTTGCCAAGTAAGTTCAACCATCATATAATACTATCCTCCACTCTGAGACTCTTTTTTCTAATTGTCATACTAGGCCCCGATCTAGTCCCACAGAAGTCATCAGTGGTGTCGAAATGCCCTCTTTCCGCGGCGACAATATCAACGGATTCGCTGCGGATGCAGAGTCTCGTCGCCCAGATCCATCACGTCTAGTATCAGCGTACTTCCATTCTGCTGCCACTCTGAATTATCTGCGTGCATCTCTTTCTTCGGGTCTTGCAGATCTGCACTCGCCACTTGACTGGGGCCTTGGTCATGTTATTACTCCTGCAATTAAGGAGCAGTATTCCCAAATTGTGAAAGCCGTCAAGGATGCGCTCAAATTCATGAAGACAGTTGGTATCGATAAGGATCGGGGTGTCGAAACCGCGGATATCTATACCAGCCACGAGGGTCTATCCTTGGAATACGAACAGAGTCTGACCCGGCTTCTGCGGCACCCAGTTCATGGAAATACAGAGACTGGGGAGACTGGAAGTGGATTTTATGCTACTTCTGGTCACTTCATTTGGATTGGAGATCGCACGCGACAACTCGACGGTGCTCACGTGGAGTTCTTCCGTGGAATTGCCAACCCAATTGGTATCAAGGTTGGACCAAGTATGCAGCCTGATGAGTTGGTCCGTCTGCTGGATGTGGTCAACCCAACCAAAGAAGTGGGCAAAGTAACACTTATTTCACGATACGGAGCGAAGAAGATCGCCGATTTCCTTCCGGGTCATATTGCTGCCGTGCAAGCGTCCGGTCATATTCCTGTCTGGCAATGTGACCCCATGCACGGGAACACACAAGCCACCCCGTCTGGTGTCAAGACTCGCCACTTTACGGATATTCTTGAAGAATTACGACAAGCTTTGGAAATTCACCAGGCAGCAGGGTCATTCCTCGGCGGTATGCATCTCGAGTTGACCGGTGAGGCTGTAACTGAATGTGTGGGCGGCGCAGCTGGGTTGACCGAAGACGGTCTTGGAGAGCGATACACGACTTTCTGTGACCCTCGATTGAACGAAAAGCAAGCTCTTGAGCTGGCCTTTTTGGTCGCTGGATTTTACCGTCAAGAATCCGAGGATTAGGCATTACAGTGTTCATCTCATATGGATACGATAACTCTTTGAATGGTCTCCAAAATGGGCCTCACATTGGGATATTTGTATGCCTTGAGAGATCTCCAGGACTAGTTTGAAAACATGAAGAATAATTTAGCGCTGTTTAAAGAATTTGTCAAATGAAGATACTTTTTCGGATTGATTACACTCGTTGTCTCTTTGTGAGCCACATGAATCCAGGTGACCAGCGAAGTAGAAGAGTGATATCTTTGATAATAAAATAGAGCCATTCCTCTGTTATCATAATACTTTTTGTAAATGATTGAAAGTCTCAATCGGATGTCCACTGCCATTTTCTTCAATTTGAAGTTGATTGTATACTTCGACTATCGATTTATGCCTCATATTCAAGGCATCAGATGTCCGATAATGATGAGTCAGCACCGATAAGCACACTTTTTTTCTTTTTTTGGGCAAATTGCAGTCTGCAAGTTGCAAGTGGCTGATTCACTTCAATTAATTACTGCAGATTCTCTTTTTTTTTCTTGACAGAAGATCGCATCTGAATGACAATACTTCACTGTAAATTCCCGCTGTCATTGTGCGAATTCTTTTGAAAAATCGACTGGAATATAAGAATTTCTTTGCATGGCTACCCCTCGTCCACTCCCACTCGCTGATGAGTGGGAGAATTCAGACACATACATCAATGCCTTACTGGAATTCGCAACTTCATCCGTTCTATTCATGAATCTGTGTGGTGGCGTGCACATTCTTGACTTCCTAACTCGCAAACCGGATCTATACACGACTCTATTACCAGTGGAATGGAGAGAGTTTTTCGAGCACCATGATGTGCATGCTGTTCTGCATTTACTCCTGCATGAAAATATCGAATCATTGCGTGACTCTTCAAATGGAGCTGATGAAAGCAGTCGAACTTGGAATGATGGTGCTTTTCCACCTCCGAGCCTGCTAGACTATATTCAGAATGTTCGCCGTTTGAGTTTGCGGCGTGAGTTTGATGTGCCGCCGGCTTCACGGACTAAGCTTCCATATAGGAGTACCGTTGGAATGAATCAGAAGAAACTCCATGAAGTCGAGAACTTCTCCGGCTACGTTAATTCTCTGTCGGATGTCGTCGAAAAGCGCAGGGGAGAGTCTGTATCGCACATTGTCGATTTTGGGTCTGGGCAAAACTACCTTGGTCGGGCATTGGCTCGTGAGCCTTATCATAAGCATATTATTGCTATTGAACGGAAGCATCACAATATCAGTGGTGCGCAGGGGATGGATATTCATGCCCTGCTGGCGAAGAAGAAACCAAAGACAGTCTATGTGCACAAGCGCAAGGAATCTTGTAACGACTGCAATGGCGAGCCAGAGGTTACGCCTTCGGGGGAGAAGACAGCTTCAGAGCCACAAATAGAACCGAGGCGACCATCAATTGATGCTGAAGCTGGCTCAGGTGGCGACACGGGAAATGAAGATGTCGCCATATTCAAAATGTTAGGAGATATCAATTTGGAGCCTGACGAATTGCGAAGCTCCATGAGTCGAAACAAGTCGCAACCTCAAAAGCTCGAGGAGCCCGAGCCCGAAATCGAATCACGAGGTAAGATCAGTTATATTGAACACGATATCTCAGATGGATACTTGGAGCCGATAATCAATCATGTCGTCAATCCATCTCCTGTCTCGACACCAGATGAAAGTACAACCCCCGACAAAGTTTCAGTCACGGCCAATCCAGACGAGGAGAAGCCAAGCGATGCTCGTGTTATGGTCGTTTCGCTTCATTCGTGCGGGAACTTGGTTCATCATGGCGTACGGTCTTTGGTCTTGAACCCGTCCGTTGTGGCTGTAGCCATGATCGGTTGCTGTTACAATCTCATGACTGAACGTCTTGGACCGGCAACGTATAAACTTCCAGTCCTTCGCTCGCTTCACCCACGGTTGAATCAAACTGAAAACTCATACGATCCCCATGGCTTCCCCATGTCTCAGCGCTTCGAAACCTATGAGAGTGCTGGTGCCACAGGGATGAAACTCAACATCACTGCCCGTATGATGGCTGTACAGGCACCATATAACTGGGGCTACGAAGAAAGCGAGGGATTCTTCACTCGCCACTTCTTCCGCGCTCTGTTCCAGCGTGTTCTGGTCGATCGAGGTGTCGTTCCCCAGCCTGGTGTTCCTAAAGATCTTGATGAGGAGACAGATGATGCCGCTGATAAGCCTCCGCCACTAATTCTTGGATCACTGCGCAAGTCGGCTTTCACTTCCTTCACTGCATATGTCCGGACTGCCACTGTTCGACTCAGTCGTGATCCGTATCATGGTGCGAAGATTCAGGAACGTATCTGCAGTATGACTGATGATGAGCTTGACCGTTACGAAACCGAATTCCAGTATGCTCGCAAGAATCTGAGCTTAGTATGGAGTCTCATGGCTTTCAGCGCACAAGTCGTCGAGGCGACCATCGTGGCAGATCGATGGCAATTCTTACGTGAACATGATTCGGTCAAAGAGTGCTGGGTAGAGCCTGTCTTTGACTACTCCGTTAGTCCCCGTAACCTTGCGGTTATTGGGCTTAAGAAGTAGTCCCACTTCAGGGTTTCCATGCAGTTACTTCCTTGATACAAATGATAAATGAGAATGATGATTTGCATGACGGGCTTGAAAGCCTCTTCACTATACAACATGATTGATAGAACATACAGATATCTTGAATCGAAAAAGAAAATAACCTTCAATTGGGCTTCGTGTCTCACTTTGTTCATATTATTCGTATTACTGTGACTTCCGAAATCTAGACACATGAGAACTTGAAAACAAAAATCAGATCAGCAGTTCTTCCACGATTCCAGTGTCTCTATTTCTATCCACATCTTGAATCACAATTTCCATTCGTGGACATTTTCCAGCCCATTGACACCAGACTTATCATCTTGGTCAAGATACCCGCAAATTCTGCCCTCGGGGTCACGCTCGCGCCGAATCTCCTTTAATCTCTCGGCATTCTCATCGGCCCAGAACTTTGTTCGTCGAGATTGAAAGTCTGAATCGCCCAGGTATGCACCTACTGAATGACGTTCCACCTTCTTCATCACATCCTTCACCCATGCCCGACAGCGGACATCGTCTGACTCTTCTTCCCAGACCGTATATAAAGCGAAATAATGATCCGACTGCATACTCAAAGCCATATCTGGAAGTTTGCGACGACTGCACGGGTTCATTGCGTACCAAAGCGAAAAGGCTTTGCGATGTGGAAGTGTTGTAAACGCCTCTTCCAGAACAGCTGGGACATCGGCGGCGTTGTCGATGTAGGCATTGTCAGTGCAGTACCGATGTTTCTCGGGGTTTGCAAGTGCTTGATTGTTGTATTGTTCCTCGAGACTATCTTCTTTGCAAAACCACTCCATGGTAGCCCCAGCGGGTCGGGTGTCCTGGGCCTTCCTCAAGGCCTTCTCTGCTTCTTCGGGGTCGTTCTTCATTGTAACAAGCAACACAAAAAGCTTTATTTCATCCTCGCCCGGGGGATACTGAGAGACAAGCGCAATCTCTGTATCATTGTCATAAGTAGGGGCGATGGAAATGATCCATCGAAAAACGTCGCGGTAAAGGCTGGTTGGATAGAAGTAACCTGAGGATCGGAAGCCTTTCTTTGGGTATGGAATCAAGCTGAGATGGAATTTGGTAACGATGCCGGGAAATCCTTTTTTTTTATTTAGATTAGCATCACAAGTCATTCTGTAGCTTCTTTGCCAGTGGTTCAATGAAATCATCACTCACCTGGACCAGCTCCACGGGCTGCCCAGTATAGATCTTGGTTCTGGGAGCTATTACAGTGAACCAACTCGCCTTCCGCGGTGACAACATCGACAGCCTGAACTCTTTCACAGGCCCAGCCCCAGTTCTAAAATTCATTAGAATGGCTATTTCGGTGATATCGTTTCGACAAAGTCTGGATTCAAAAGAGAGATAGGTTCTTACCCGGCAATTCCATCCCATTCCACCTTGTAGCAGAAATCCTCCCAGCCCGACGTCGGGGCAGTGGCCACCAGGAAACATGAGTCCATGCTCTTTTATCAATTGAGAATTCAGTTCCCGGCCTGTGACACTGGACGAAACACGCGCCATCCGACTCTTCATGTCCACCTCAACTGATTTGTATTTTCCCAGCTCAATCAGTATAGAGTCATCGCGAACGCTCCAGGCTGCCCAGGAGTGACCCCCTGATCGTACGGCCACCCGACACTTTCGTTCCACGGCTAGTTTGACCGCTGAGGCGATGTCTTGCTCGCTGGTGGCCTTGACAACTGCCAGTGGGAAACGCTTGGGGCGGCGATGATTGAAAACACGACCGACGCGAGCTTCTTCGTAGGTGGCGGTATCCGCGGAGTCTTTCCAGATGATGTCCATGGCGTTGTATTTCTTCTGTATTCTTTTCTTCTGGGATATTAGCAGGGCTTTGATAGCTGGTGATCATAAGGATATTTGTAGGTTCAAAAAGATGCAGCATAGTTGGAGAAGCATGAAATCGAAGTGGTCCACATTCCGAGTAGGTCGGTTGATGAAAGCATGATCCCCACTTCTGTCAGTACAATCTAGTAGTACTGTTTCAACAAAGTGTGTTTGCTTGGATCTAAGGCTCTGACTAAGATCATAGAGGGTACTATCATTACTGGGCGAGTTGTTTGAGTGGATATCCAAGGGACAACTCAAGAAATATTGGCATCACCCTTGATCGCATACTAGTTGCTCCATGTGTAGAATTTTTTTACTGGCAGCGTTAAAATAAGATAGTATCTACCATTGAAACTTATGATCTACTATATGAAGTTGAAATCAGATTAAATTTCAATTGAATCTTTCAAGGTTAGTAACTTTATGGGATCAAATGGATCTCCGGAGAATGCACATGGATGTGATGACGAGTACTACTATTAAATCGACCACTTCGAGTCAAGGTCGCACATTTCTCTTCTGCTGTATTTCCTAAGCTGCCTGTGTGTCTACTCTACATTGTCTGAACGATGATACTTTTCCCCGCATCCGAACAAGACTGGTGGCTTCAATGTGGGGAACTCGTGGGGAATCTTGATGTGGGGGAATCCCATGATGGGACAGTTTTTATCCGGGCATCATGCCATTGTATAAATTTGGAATACTAGTAGTGATAGGGAGCTCTAGCCTCTGTTTCCATTATTATTCTTGAATTCGAGCTGACAGTCTCGATTTTCTCGATTTTCGTTGTACCACCTCATACTTCAATTCTACTTCATCTGTTTTGTTCGAATAGCTATTTCTCTCAATTTATTGTACATTCTGATTGAAACTTCTCGAATTCTCTGGCTCTCCACTGGCACCTGTAACAATCCTGATTTCTCCACTATCCCAATTACATGATGTATGTGTCTAGTATGTTTGTAGTTAGCTCGTTAACTTCTTCTGTTTTGTTTTATGCTTTAATCCCGATGAGTAAGCGGTATAACAGTCTCACGTGTCAGCCCAAAGCGGTGTACCTCAACCCATTTCTGATTGGATACACTCTGCCGGTTCTAAATGGTCTACCGCCTGCCTAAATGACACTAATTTGAAAATCATCCCACCAGCCCACTTTGCCATTCCCCTCATCCCGCTCGTTATTGGATATCTTGTCTTTTTGCCATTCCCTTGTTCCTTAAAAAAAAAAGAAAAGAAAAGATGGACGCCGCAGCAAAGGCTCGTTTTGATCTGATTTCAGAGAACCTCGCCGAGGTCCTGAACCCCGAGATCATTGAAAGTATCTTGGCCGAGGGCCGTAATCCGCGTGTCTACTGGGGTGAGTCATTTGGAGATTCTTCAAGTCGCATTGTCTGGTCTAGTCAACTAACCACTTCTTTCTTTTCGTGATGAATTAGGTACCGCTACTACCGGAAGACCTCATGTCGGATATTTCCTTGCTGCGCTCAAAATCGCCCAATTGCTGCGTGCCTCTTGCGATGTTGTCGTCCTGCTCGCCGATATTCACAGTTTCCTCGATAACCTGAAGGCGCCCCTCGAGCTGGTGGAAAATCGTGCGAAATACTACAGCAAGATCATCACGGCGATCCTAAAGTCAGTCGGTGTTCCCACCGAGAAGTTGGAGTTTGTTCTTGGCAGCTCTTACCAAAAAAGCCCCGAATATGTGATGGATGTGTACCGCATGGCCAGTTTGGTGTCTGAGACTGACGCTAAGCGTGCTGGTTCTGAGGTTGTTAAGCAGACCAACAATGCGCCCATGAGTGGTCTTCTGTACCCTATTCTCCAGGTTCTGGATGAACAACATCTTAACGTCGATGCCCAACTTGGAGGCCTCGACCAGCGTAAGCTGTTTACTGCGGCTACAGAGTGGCTGCCTAAGCTTGGTTACCGCAAGGTATGCGAATATGGAGAACTCCCCGCTCTCCTGTTGAAGGACCATTCCACTGACAGGATATATTTAGCGCGCTCACTTGATCAACCCCATGGTTAGTGGATTGAAGGGTGCCAAGATGAGCTCAAGTGTTGAAGGTGAGTGTCTCCCACTTTTGTTGATTCAATGGGAATTGTTCTAACGATATGAAATTTCAAAACCAACAGACAGCAAGATCGACCTTCTCGATCCTGCCGAGAGCATTACAAAGAAGATCCGTAAGGCCGAGGCCACCCCTAAGGTTGTTGAGGACAACGGTGTTATCGCCCTGGTTGAATACGTCCTACTGCCCGCCGCCGCTCTTAAGGGCCAAAAGGAATTCAAGGTTGAGCGAAGGGACGAAGAGCCATTGATCTACACCGACATTAAGCAACTTGAGGACGACTACAGGAACGATGTCGTATGTATTATTGATTTCTATCATTGAAGATTGACCAGCTAACATAACCCCAGTTGACCCCTCAACTCTTGAAACCTGCTGTTGCAGCTGGTCTTGTCCAACTTATGGCCCCGATCCAGGAGGCCTTCCAAGCCGATGCTGAGTGGCAAGAGATCACTCTCAAGGCTTACCCTCCCGTGGTAGTTGAGAAGAAGCAGAAGAAGGTCAAGGATCGCGGCTCTCGTTTCCCTGGAAACCTCCCCATCCAGACCAAAGAGCAGAACAAAGACGAGACCAGCCAATAGACGGGGTTAAATTTGCCCTCGGCTGATGGACATACCTTGCTCTTTTTTATTTCTCAAGCATTAGCCATGACCAATCCTATATGACACCAATTTAAAAGATTACAGGATTTACCGACAACGCAAATCAGTGTGCCTTTATCTGCTCCAGTTATGGGCCTGCTCACGGTGTTTGAAATGTCTCGTAGAATCATTTGAAGAGTGAAATCTGGGAATATCGAAGCACCATGTACTGCTGTTACACAATGGAACATTCGTCAGAGGAACAGAGGAGCATCAAACTCACCGACAGCCATTGTACATGTACGACCTGCCAGATACCTAGATGGTTAATTACTTTGGAACATCTTGGGAACTTGATGTGACTTCGAGACTCACTCGTGCAACATCCATGAATACCCTTTTCCACACTAATCTATGAACCCAGAAGGTTGAACTTGAAAGGATTTCGCTGCTACTCCAACTTATGACCAGAAGCCAATAAGCAGGTTACATACGGAGTAGTAAGGTAAAGTGACACCCATGTCGATCTTTCGTATAGAAAATCGTATCCACCTACAAAGGTTTGCACAAGCCGATCTGCTGCCGATCGACAACATCTTACATGCTACAGGTAACTATCTGGTGGAGTACATGACGTTGTACATGAGTAAGATGAGCTTCAAATTTGGGACATGAGAAGACTCAGTTGAATTTGATATGAGTTGATTCTAAGCCTGATATTTCCGGGTTCTTTGCTTGAACAACGCAATGTGCAATGCAATACTCACGTAGTTCTCATCTACACCAAGAAACATCGCGACTGCTGATAGCAGATATCATAACATGCATGATACATTGTGCCGGTCGCGTGTTTGACGCACATGTATGATCTCACCATTACTTTCCTTGGCCACTCATCTCTTTGAATATTTCTTGGAGCGATATGTGCGATCAAGGGTGGATCTCCGCCTTCATCGCAACTGCATCTCCAGGGCCGATAATCTGTACGTGCGACATATTATTTTCCCCTTCCTCTAACACCACCCGGTATTCATCACCCGCATACAAAGGACTCGTAGCTCGGTATGCGATCCGTTGGGGAGTAAGAACGGGGAGGGTATCGGGTGCCTGAGTCTTGCTCCGAATATCGCGCCATAAGTCAAGAATCGAGATCAGATTCAAGGGTCCGTGAACGACAATATCCTTGTGGCCTTCGACATCTCGTGCCCAGGGGAGAGAGTAGTGGATCTTGTGCGGATTGAAGGTGAGGGCAGAGAAACGGAAGAGGGTGACGGGAGTTTGATGGAGGGTGCGCGTATGCGTGCTACCTTCCGTGACAATGGCTGATGATGCATCAGTCGGACTCTTAGTCGTCAGGTGGGAAGAGCTAGGTTGTAAAGCTGAAGGTGAAGGGGCTGGTGAGGCTGTCGGTGTGGGCAAGGCCTTTCGGAATACCCAATTTCTGAGAAAGAAAGAAGGAAAAGAGGCAACGTTAGCTTAGACGGTCTTCATTTCGAGCCTCTATAGTCAAGAAACACAATTTCCTTACCTGCGGTCCACTATTGAGGTACCGTTCTCGTTAGAGAATTCCTTCTCGACTCCCACGACAATCATATCCTCGCCGGTCTTCTTGACCACTTTGGCCTCTGCGCTTAATACACGCGTCGTCTCTGTCACCTGTTGACCGACGCGCAAAGGATTGGCTTGACCTTGGGCATCGCGGGGCCAACTCACTTCACCCCCTGCCCACATCCGGCGGGTGAAAGGTGAATCGGGATTGTATGAGGCATCTGTTCCATCGGCTCCGAGCTCTGTTTCCAAAAATGCCGGCGTGAAATAGACGAGATGGTAGCCCGGGGGGACCGGGGTGTCTTGTGGTGGGGAAGAGGTGAGCGCAGGGGCAGTCGGGAATAGCGAGGGGCGATTCAATGTGAGGGTCAGAAGATGCAGCTGGTTAGCATCGACAATCTGTGTGCGAGTTTGGGGGCCCAATGATTGAAAGCGCGACAGAAATGAGGCGGCGACGGACGAAGCTGGAAGATGCGGAGTTGTGGAGGAGAAGCGGGCGAAGCGGAGAGGAAGTGAGCGTGAGGGGGAGTGCAGCTGCACTCGCAGAGACACTGGCGAGAACATCACTTGATAATACCTTGAGGAAGTAGAATGAAGTGTTGAGCAATTCAATATGGGAATAAATTGTCTTTGTCGTTTATCGTCTCGAGTGAGCTTTATAGTCGAGTTCCAAGCTGTAGGTGGAATTGAGTGGTTCAAGTTGTATTGCCGAAGTGTGAAAGTAGCCGGAGTCGGCTGTATGATCCAACCAGACAGACTTGGAGCAGAGAACTTGAATACTAGAGAGGGTTAGTAAAATAACACAGTCAAGAATATATATCATCTAGATGATAGAATATAAATCATAGCATATAGATGAATCATAATAGCGTATATATGGTATAAGTACTATAGATGTAGATAGAGATACAAGGACCCGAACGAATCTACAGTCGCGCCTTTTCCATCAAGCGACTATAAATCTGCTCGAGACGCTGTCGGTTTACCTCATCCACCTGTGGCTTGCACTGCTGGAGACTTAAAGGTCCTCCAAGTTGCTTCAGCCAATAAGACCGACCGCAATCAAACACCCAGTGACGAGAAGCTACTCGAACCAACTCGGCCAGGAAACACTGCGGTGCATTGTGATCCTCAGTGAAAATCACCTTGGGTAAGTCTCGCCGAATAGATGGCGGGGCATTTGTGAAGGCCATTTCTAAAAAGGCATCAAAGGTGAATGGTTCATAGAGTTGCGCTCCTATCTGCACAATGCCCATCGTGCGGGCCGCTGCATGTACCAAGCAGGCATTGGCGACAAAGTCCACGGGAATTTCATCAATAATGTTGGCTCCGGTGGCATATCCAGCAGCTGAATGCCAAATCTGCGTGCTGCCGCGATCTGCTAAAAAGTATTGAAAGAACTTGTTCATTGGGGTCGAGTTTTCCAGCCCATACAGAGGAAATGGATCCCGGAGAGCCTGGCCGAAGATAGTCGGTCGAACCAGCAAGATTGGTAACATTGAAAAACGCAGCTGTAAGAGTCGTTCCATGATATATTTGGCCTGCGCATATGGTGAGGAGAATCTATCGGCGACGGGGGACTGGTTCAGGGTGAGAATGGAGGCCAGTTCCTCCTCGGGGTCATCGTCAGTACTAGCGGTGGTTGTAGTATCTGAAAGGGTGTACGGCCGCTCCAACACCGGCCCATCGGGTAAGAAGCTGTTGGCATATGCCGTTGATAACTGAATGAGAAGTTTAAGTCGACGAAAGCGAGAGGCAATTCGAGCTATCTCCAAGGCTGGTAGACAGTTATTTTCGAAGGCGTCCACTAGGCTCGCTTCGAGGCTGATCTTGGCCGCCGTATGGATGACCAACGTCACTTGGTCCTGTAACTGTTCGAGAACATCTCGTTGGAGACCAAAGTCCGCTGTCCGCATGTCGCCGGAGACGAATTGCACCTTTCCCGAGGCCAAAATAGCCTGCATCTGGTTAGGCATGGCCTTGGTTAGTTTTTCAATCGCTTGTGTAGACTCTCCTCTGATGAGGGCAAATATCTTGCGCGTCGGCAGCTGAAGGGCCAGTTTGTATAATAGGCAGCCCCCGAGAGACCCAGTGCTCCCCGTCAGGAACACGGTGTGCGCTTCGAATGGCTTTGTATAGCCATCACGAATAACAGTCTCATAGGAGGCGGGATTTGAAGAAGGCGCCGTGAGTGACGACATTGTTTTGCATGCCCTTGATGTTCATTTTCTTCTTCTCCAATTTTTCCCTTTCCTTCCCACCGGTTATCTGTTTTTATATTGTGGGCCATATCGTATCGATTCCTCCCTCGTTCAGCATGGTTCAAGAGGTGGGACAGACCTCATCAAATGCCACTCTGATGAGATCAAGGGTCTTTCTTCGGGGTGAGTTTGGGGTAATCCTGGGCTATGATTGGGAACTGACTGGGATCTAGCATCAGTGCCGGTCCAGGCCTGGGAGATGAGTGAAGAGACAACATGTGCAGCCGAGGTTTCCAAGGAGTGGAAGGCCATTTTGCAAGCACGTTGAACGAGGGAGCATGCTATGTATTGGGCATTTACACAACGCGGACTTTGGATGAACTGGTCGTACAGTGTGCAACCTTGAGGTTGGGGGCTATGGATTGGGCCCTGTATGAAAGTGATACAAATGGGCCTCGCTGTGCCATAAATGGAAGCTGGTCTGCAATATTGATATCAGTATGGAGGCTCGAGGGCCGGCCCCGGGGTCAGTTGTTCAATGTCGATGGAGAGTCATGAGATAGTATGTACTGTGAGGAGGAAGAAGAATAGGCGAACTTTCCGATAGTTGGAAGGCTCCCATCGATCCAGCCTTTAGGGTATACATGTAGATGATCACATGATTCACTGGTTTAATGTCCCATTTCTACCCCTGCAGAATGGTAATGAATAAAATAAAAATGGAAACAGAGTCAGCTGGTAGCTGTCATAAAATGAGGTAAATAAAAAGAGATGAGAATGAATTCAGATGAAATCTAAATTGAAAAATAAAAATTAAATAAAAAGAAAGATACGACAGCTGGCGGATTTGAACCGCCGCCTCCGAAGAGAATTGATTTCTAGTCAATCGCCTTAGACCACTCGGCCAAACTGCCTTTGTATGACAGAAAGTCCTGAAATTACCGTACAAGAAATTACAATAGAGTATACACCAAAATACGGGTCATCACAACAACTTCGAGGGTCTGGAAGTTGCATTCTGGCAGAAACACAGCATTCTACCTCTTTTTACTGGTGATACTGGACTTTAATTTTGCAAATGATGGTCATCCGAGTCTACTCCCCTTGCCTTAGGGCATTAGTAATGCTCAATTTGCAATTTTTGCCTCCGAGAACTTGATCTGAGAAACCTGGCTGTTTTGAAGACCACCTTGACAATGTGCAGCACGTATATATATTTGGCAATTTGAGATTAGTGCAGCGCGGTGGGCAGCGGTGCAATTTGAACTAGTATGAGCGTGGCTGTCAGTGGCGGCACTAGAAGTGTGAAATCTATAAATTCAAACTGTACATACTAATACCACTGCACATTCCAATATTCACAGTATTACTACTCACTATTGATGATTATTGTTGTATACCTAGTAGAAGATGAAGTTGAAGTTGACCGGGGAGTTACACCCAAACTCCGAGCCCGAAGTCACCTGATATCGATCATCTTCCCAGCTCCATGATCTTGCTTAACTTCATTCAATTCACCAAAGTTGTGATGCACTGGCACTCATGAATGTCGTCTTCATCTTGATAAAATACCGACGCTGATGCTGCTGCGACTACGTCCGACTCTCCGGGTGCGACCTCTGGGTCCAATTCGCCCTCTTTCACAATCACGACCTGTCTCATCTGTGCCCCTCGTGCGCATCCAAGATGGTACTTTCTACCGCCAGTACCCAACCGAAGACGAACAAAATGCTGTCGTAAACCCGAACCCGCCCTTGTTCCCCCACCTGAACTTCACTCTCCCCGCCAAACGAGCTTCTCCAGAGGACCGTTTACAACACTGGGCCATCATTGGTCCCTCTGGCCGCACTGATCTGCTCGACATCCTCCGAGGCCAGCATATCGCCATTCCGCCATCCTCACGTTCCTACCCATACCTCCTCACCGACGAGATCGCTACCAAAGATCGACAATTGCGCTTTGTTGGCAATGCAGTTCAATACATTGGTTTCAGTGGAGAAGGGTCAGGCGCCATTGGAGGTACACGGGGTGCATACCTGAGTGCGCGGTATGAAAGTCATCGTGAAGAGACCGATTGGACGGTGGAGCAGTTCCTGCGTGGTCAGACGTCACTGAACCCCATGGAAGGGGAGGAGAAAGGATCAGTCCGCGATGAAGAGCTCCTGGAGGAGGTCATCGCCGATTTGCGCCTAGGAGCATTGCTCGACATGCCCGTCGCGAATCTAAGCAATGGCCAAACCCGACGGGCACGGATCGCAAAGGCTCTGTTGAAGAAACCGGAATTATTGCTCCTGGATGAGCCATTTAGTAAGTTTTCCAATCTTCATTCAACTTACGCCCTTTTTTCCCTTTTGTTTGGGCTCGATGCTAATATTCCTTGTTAGTGGGACTGGACCCGGCTACGGTGCGAAGTATCTCAGGCTTACTACTGCGCCTGGCAGACAGGTGCTCGCCTCGTCTTGTGTTGGCCCTGCGTCCACAGGATACAGTGCCGGAGTGGATAACGCATATGATGATGGTCGGCAATACCCACCATGTCATCGAACAAGGCACCCGGGCTGCGATGAATCGAGTTTTGCAGGTCTGGCACCGCCTAGCCCATTCGTCTCGAGGCCGGAATCAAAGTGGAAAACCTGAAGACGAGGCCATCAAGCTTCGGGCACAGAAAAGTCTCGAATCAGGCATTCTTGACAAGCAACTTCTGGAGGACTTCACTTCTAATCACCAGGCCCCAAACCGGGTCAAGTCTCGCGAGGCGGCGATGGGAGGTGATGCCCTTATTGAAATGGATGGTGTGAGGGTCCAGTACGGCGACAAGGTGGTCCTCGGTGACTGGGAACAGAATATTGAGAAAGTGAAGAAGCAAGGCCTGCACTGGTGCGTTCGGCGGGGCCAGCGCTGGGCGATCCTCGGTGCCAATGGGTCTGGTAAGACGACCCTTCTGTCTTTGATCACTTCTGATCATCCCCAAACATACTCCCAGCCCATCAAACTGTTTGGAAGATCTCGACTACCTGAAGTGGGTCAGCCGGGGATCTCCATCTTCGAGCTGCAGTCCCGACTAGGCCACTCCTCGCCGGAAATCCACGCCTTCTTCCCTCGCCAGCTATCGGTGCGCGCTGCCTTGGAATCGGCCTTCGCAGAGACTTTCCTATCCCGACCCACACTGGACTATGAGCGCGATCTGGACGTGACGGCGATGTTGCGCGAGTTCAAGGCTGAGCTTGACCCCAACGCGGGTACTGCGCCCACTCAACCACCCACCATCGCCGATTCTGACCTCTTCCCGAAGTTATCTGGAACCGGCCGCAGCAGTACTTCTTCTGCCCCTTATATCCCCGACGACTATGATGTCGAATACGCCGATCAAGTACTCTTTGGCCAACTCACGACAGCGCAACAGCGCATTGTGCTTTTCCTTCGCGCTCTCATCCACAAGCCTGATATCGTCATCCTCGACGAGCCATTCTCGGGCTTGACAGCTTCCCAGCGAGACAAATGTCTGAGATTCCTCGACTATGGTCAAACTGGCGGGGCTTCTCAGACTGTTAGACACCAAGGTCTATCCGATGACCAGGCCTTGATTCTCATCAGTCATGTCAAGGAAGAAATCCCAGATTCTGTTCGACATTACATGCGATTACCTTCTGAGCCTAGCGATCCAACCGCTGATCCATTGGATTTCCGATTCGGTATACTCAAAGCCACCAGCAACCTGAGTGATCCTGAAACATGGGGACTTGCGTGGTCCCCGCCAGCTGAGTTCAAGCAAGCTGCCAGGCGCAGCTATCGCCGGAAAAAGCAAGATGCCCATCCAGACCTTTCGATCTACGAGTATTTCTCTGTATAATCAGGGAGATGCTCGTCACCATGTTGCGCGTCTTCTCTAGACGCAATTCTCAAGTGTGTCCCTTGTACAAATCTACCTCATTATTTGGAAGCAAATATTTGCATCTATTTTGGCCTATCATGCCCCCTTCCTCGCGCGTTGGCCGAGTATCAACAAGGATTGATCCCGCTGGCCACATCAACCACGCGGTCGCTTAATTGGAAACAAGAGCGACAAGCCCTAAATGCTTCTAAGGATTTGTAATATGATGGAATGTCTGATAAATAATTATTCGCTGATTTGATCACCGAAATACAAGAGGAACCCAACTCTACAACTGTCTGAGGGTTGTCCTGGATCTGTTCTCAGTCAGTGGATACCCTACCCGCGGTCCTCTGCGAGGAGATGCAATTCCAGTGACCAGGAACATTAAAATGGGGGTGCTAGCACTACTAGAAGGATATAGAAGCCCGATAGAACCTTGGAAAGCGTGAATTATACAATTGTCAGGATATCTAGAACAGCATCAAAAGCTCGAGGATATAAACAAAGATTACAGTCTCGCTTTGAACGACTGTCGCAAAGAATCCAAATTAGATGGTCCATCGTAGATCTGTTGCTCGGCCATCCGTGTGTTGATCTATGAAGAATATTAGGTTAGTGCTCCGTACAAAAAAAGAGCATTGCGATGATAAGCAAGGGATGGATTGAACGTACATGTTGCAGACCAAGTGCATCCACTTTTTCGACGCCTAACAACCGCATGCAGGTCTTGCTTTCGTCCGCCAGAACTATGGGGGTTAATCAAATGTTAGCGAAACTGGACTTGCGTTTGAAGATGATCCCTTCCAAGGTTCTCTACTCACTTTGCAATGTTCGGCGAACACCATCGACTCCACCAGCTGCGAGACCCCAGAGAGCAGCGCGTCCAAGACCGACTGCTTTCGCTCCCAGACAAAGGGCCTTCACGATGTCGGTACCACGGCGAATACCGCCATCCACGTATATCTCGAGCTTATCTAGCACCTCAGGGCAGTACTTGCGGATTTCAAGCAAGGTGTGGACTGCAGGTGGTGCGGTATCCAAGGCTCGACCGCCGTGGTTGGAGAGAATGATTCCCTTGACTTGGGGTGTGTGTAATGATGCAAGATATGCGTCCTCGTGTGTTTGGAGACCCTTGAGAACGATGGGGAGATCTGTATGCTGGGCCAGCCAGGGCAAAGTATCCTGCCAGCGCAGGGAGGGGTCGGTGCCCGCGAATAATTGTTGTCCAACACCCCCGGAGCCTCCAGAAACATCGGGAGTGTCGTCTGATGTGCGTTCGGCTGCCTTTATACCACTTGAAACCGGAGCAGCTGCACCGGCAATGCTGTTGCGCTCGTCATCTTCTCGCTTGCCGGGGACGGGCGCGTCGAGTGTGAGAACGATAAACTTGATAGCCTTCAGCTTGTTAATACGAGCCAACATGGCTTCACTCTTCTTGCGGTCGATTTGAACATATAATTGCCAACCGAAGACCTGGTCCGGCGCAGCATCCTTGACGATCTGTTCTGGAGTCATAGATGCATTGTTCGAGATGATTTGCATCGCACCAAAGCTGCGACAAGCCTCGGCCATACCTGCTTCGCCCGCGGGGTGTCCCAGACGAGCCATGGCAGCCGGGGCGATAAAGAAGGGCAAGCCGACCTTGTGACCGAGAATAGTCGTGTCCAACTCACATTTAGTGCAGTCGACAAAGACTCGTGGGCGGAGGAGAATAGATTGATAGATGCGGTTGTTGAACCGCTTGGAGAACATGTCATCCGACGCAGATGAATAATAGGCCCAAGCCTTTTGGCTCACTTGTTTCGTAGCAACCTCTTCAATCTCATCAAGATTGAGCAGGGTCTGCACGGGTGGGGGACCCTGTGCCGGCTCCGACACCTCTGTAGCGGGCTCCTCCTTGGGCAGAGTGCTGGCATCGATCGTTCCGAGGCATGCTTCGGGCTTGAGCTCTTCCTCCAGGATTCCCGGAGGGTGTATGGGGTCATATTCCTCTGTTGCATCGGTACCGGCGAGTTTCAGGATGATCTTGGCGCCTCCGGGGTGACTGGATAGGAAATCGGTGACCTAGCAATACATATCCAGGTTAGTGTCCCATGACTGGGCGCATTGGCAATGATGAGGGAGCGGGCAAGGAGACAATTGACATACATCATAGACCTTGCCATAGAGAACCACCCAGCAGCTCTCGCGTGTGTTGTGCTTAGCAACTAAAACGATATTCTTGTCAGTTTGAGGAGTGCGGGGAGGTGAAGTGAAAGCCACAGATTCTTGTCAGGGGCCGTAAAAACGAGAATGGACTTACCCTCTGCGGCATCAAAGACCTTTGCCATTTTTGCTGCAATCGATCACTGAATTGTGATCTCCACCAGAAGTTGACCAGACGAAAAAGCGGACGGACGAGCGTTGAAGAACCCTTGGGAAGGAAAAGGGCCACCACTTCGGCGACCAGGCCGTGCGGAGTGTGGGGAAAGCCGGCCTCTGCTCCGTTGGGCAAGTTCTATAGCCGCGAGCAATTGGAATTCCCGTAGGCATTATTGGTGGGGAAATGGTGGATCCCAGTGGGGGTCAATTTCACACGAGTCAGGATCAAGTGAAATCATAATGTGGATGACGCTGACCGTGGCGTGGGGGTTCGGAATCTGGTATCCCACAGGCACACTTTCTGTGAGTTTCACAACTGATGACCTTCACCATAGTCCATCGGGGGATAAAGATGGCGGAGGACAAGAAGTGATGTTGAAAGGGACGAAGTAGAGGTATTCTGCCCGATATATTCCAGCGGTGAGGTCTATCAATTGACCGCCGGATCAACAGTTTCTCCACGACTTCCGCATCCGCCAAGACTTCTCCGAGTTCGACGATGGAGTTCCCTTCTCCACTTCATCTCCATCTCCATCTCCATATGGCATCAACATCTCTACGCTTTGCCTCTGGTTTCGTTTTCACATAAATTACTGGAGCTTATTGACGATTGCTCCTACTGGAATTTGAGGGGGAATTGATAATGGTATCTTGATCATCATGTTTGAGGTATGTCAATGAATGATCATCCCGGGGTACTCAGTATCTAACTCATTCATGGTAGCGACGTGCTGCGGACAGATACCACTTGCGCATGCACCGCGCCCGATCGGCTGTTCTTACTTCAGATGAGATTGTCGAGGTGCGTGCTGCTCAGCGCACATTCGAAGGAGCCTATGTGCGGACCGCTCTCTCCCAATTTTCCTTTGCCCTGGTCGTCCTGAAGATCTTCACCGCCGAGTTTTACAGCATTGGAGCTTTATTTGCCATTTACGGTACCGGGGTCCTCATCATTGGACTTTTCCGTCGCTCTCAGGGTAATCGTCAGTTCTTTGCTGAACTTGGAGAGGATGGGATTCATCGTCACAAGTTTCGAACCAGTGGAAATGCGGTGATCACTCTGACGGCGTTGAGTATCGCCGCCTACGTGTGTTTGATAGGATTGACTTTGAACTTGAGTAACTGATCCCATCTGCTCTGAATTCTCGAAAAACAGAATTTCACAGACAGTCTCAATTCGGGGGGTTATAAAAAATCAGCCCAGAGACCTCGGTGGTTGGCGGCACAATATGCCACACCTACTACTATGCACTACGACAACTGCGAGAATTGATTATAGATGCGTGTCGTGGTATCTTGTCTTCTTTGACCGACATATCGTAAGTGGCTGTTGAATCATGAACTCTCGACCTATCATTCCACCATATGCCTTTCCAGGAGCTCGCACTCGGCGGTCGGTCTATACCGTTCCCAAGCATTCCCGGCACTCCTAGGGCTGGCTCTCACAGATCATAACCTGATCTATCCCTGAATTCCTCCCCAATGGGTCCACTACGACGGACTGTTCGATCGTGGATGCCATTTACTTCATCTCTCCACTAGTACAATATTCGCTCTGAATAGTATTTATGTACCCGTATTTATCGATTCCACTTATCCATGCCATTTAGCTAGCGCTCGCATGGATACTCACTCATTGTTCTCTTCTTCATCTTCTTTTCCTATTGAACATATCTTGTGATCTATCATAACTTGAATCAAACAATTGATCGTGATTTATCTCGATCCAACCTGGTCCTCACTTGTTTCTCTCGGCTTTCCTGGCGGGGCACTGCAGACCGCCCTCGCCCCGCGGAGCTCCCCTCCCCGCAAATTCCATTTAGCCAAGAACCAACTCGGTTCTTCTTTTTTTTCTTTCTCAGATTCAGACTCAGTCAGACTAAGAATCGCCAAGATGGAATTCGATCCAAAGACCCGTGAGTCATGATCCGTTGCAGATTTGGGGCTCAATCGCTGACTCTCAATTAGCTCAGTTCCTTACGTCAGACCCCTCGAGCTTCGCCTCGGTCTCTGCTAGTGATCGATGGCCGGTCATTCTTGTGTGTACTCTCCATGAGGTGCTACAGCGGAAAGACTTAGTGACTAATCTGTTTTCTTTAGACGGGCGCGATCGATGACCTCCACCGTACCGTCGGCACCGTTACTGATGAAGAAAAGGCCAAGGAAGGCAAAGGCATCATCGAGCAACTGGCTACCATGAAATATGAGCTGCAGCACAACCGGGCATTGACGTAAGGATATGAACTTTGTGACAAAACTGTACTGAGATAGTATGGCTGATTGAAATGGATGACTAGACCACTGACGGACGACGGCGAATCCGACATTGCGAGCTACAACAAGGAACTGGTCGAGCGAGGCAACCCCAAATGGCACGACGTCGCCTGGCTTTACTCAGAATGCTATCTATGTACGCCAAATACCTTCTCATATTTTGGATAATTATGTGCAGGTACTCATCCGTCCTTCGCAGATCGCCGTATGGAAACCTTCTTTGCACTTTCTAAGCACTGGAAGGGATATGATGTTTTCGCTCGACAGAAGATGTCCACATTTAAATCCTCTCGCCCGGCGGTTTTGGAATTGGCTGCTCGATACCGGGAATTAGCACAAGAAGCCGAGTCTGGTGTTTCGTCGGAGGGCAAATCCCCCGAGGAGGTTGAGCAGGCCGAACGCCTACTCTTCTCCGAGATGTGCGAGATTTGTCTATGGGGTAATGCCACTGACCTATCACTATTGACGTCTCTTACCTACGAAGATATTCAGAAGCTGCAGGGCTCGCAGGCGCGGAAGGCTTCGCAAAAGAACATCATCGTCAATGACCTTGACGCAGCATTTGAAACGATGCAAAAGGCTCGCAAGGAAAAGAAGGATGGTGAACGACGAGTGGATATCGTTCTCGACAATTCTGGGTTTGAATTGTTCGTTGATCTGATTCTGGCCGGATACCTCTTGTCTGCCGGATTAGCGACAACTATCGTCCTTCACCCCAAGCGTCTGCCTTGGTTTGTATCTGATGTTACCCCCAAGGATTTCTCCGATCTGTTGAACTCGATGGCGGACCCCCAGGCCTTCTATACAGCCCCCGATGACTCTGGCAAGACCTATCCATCCCTCGCTGACAAGGAAGTTTCCGATGTTAAGTTCTTGTTCGAGCAGTGGAGCCAGTTCCACCAGGATGGTAAACTGATCATCCGCCCCCACTCATTCTGGACCACCCAGGGCTGCTACTGGCGAATGCCTCATGTTGCTCCCGAGCTCTTCGAAGATTTGAAGGAAAGTGAGCTGGTCTTGTTCAAGGGTGACCTGAATTACCGCAAACTCACCAACGATGTAAGTCACTCATCCTCTTTCCATTCTCTTACACACGTGCTGATCACTGGTATCGTTCCAGGCTCAATGGGATCCTACAACCCCCTTCACTACTGCCATCGGACCCATGGGTCCCCAGTCAGGAATTCGTGTTTTGGCCTTCAGAACCTGCAAAGCCGACACCGTGGTTGGACTGCCTGCTGGAGAGGATGAGAAGCTTCGCCAGCAACCCAATGGGGGTGGCACAGATGCCCGCAAGTGGGCCTGGAGCGGCAAATGGGCCGTGGTCTCATTCTCCAATGGAAAGCAGTAGAGCACAAAAACAAGATTCAATTGCCTCGCAAGAAACCACCGTTTCGTGAAACTTTTTGTGGCTTCTAGATGACCGGATTCCGATATGTGTTCAAAAGACAAGAGGACCAGATAAATTAGTATAGACCTCAGTGATAGAGTCCATCATCTCTTCAAATTTCAATAAAATTCATCACCTACATGTATTGACCTTCGATAATTTCCTCGAGAGTGAGGGATCACCTTTTAATTAGTATCATTTTCTCTTCTGGACCCAATCTATAGGGGAGCCCTACTAGTGAAAGACGCGAACACTTAGAGACATCTATTCGATTGCCATCGTTGCTCCTTTCAAGTTTTTGCTCGAATTCCTCTTTTCAAGTCTTGCCCTTTCACCGCAGAGTAAGCCTACTAGTACGACTCCCTTACAAAATGCAGCTGGTAAATAGGCCGAGGATCTCAACGCTAAAGAGTCTGTGTTTCTCTATCGTACTCTCGAATATCAAACGGCATTACCAGCATCTAGAACCCATGAAACTCTCATTCTGATTCTTCAGATTGACCTGGCGATCAATGGGATTATTCCAATGTTTGCAATGATGTGGACATTACCTTCAAGACTATCCCGATTCTATACAGTTGACCGTTTAGTGATAGTACCGCATTGCCAATCTGATGCCTTTTATTTTCGCAATTTTTGTTTGTCGGAGTTTGAGATAGTAGTATAGTGTGACAAGTGGTGATTCAAATCCGAGTGTTATTTGATTCTATGGACTAATCACACAAACTTGAGGTATCTACTCGAACAAAGAGCCTGAGTCTGAGCACAAATGCTTCAGCCATTTCCGTCAATCTATTTAATACAATTGTAGTACTCCGATTCGATTTGAACTGGCCTTCCCCATAGCCCTACCACACGTGTGACTGTCCTACGAAGAGAATCGCCACAGAGATGACGATAACTCCCCCCCGGTCGAGCTGCAAAGCAAGCTGAATGGCTGAAGGTCATCATTTCCCCACAAATCTCACCATGATCTCATTGCCGGGGAGGAGAATGCCAACTCCGATAGATTCGCTGTGATACCTAAGAAGCAGCCATATGCATGTACCCTGGAGGAGGGGAATATCTAAACTATAGTTGAACTGACTATGTCAGCTCCAGATGGACCTAGTCATTCATTGCTTTTTCAAGTCTTTCTTGAATTCTCTTTTCTTCTTTCAGTCCGCTTCCCCATCTCTGAGTGGCCCAGAACTTCTCCGATTTGGAGAGTGGAGAATCATCTCCACTTTTCTCCCGTTCTCGAATCCGGCCGAGTAGCCGAATTCCCATTTAAAATCCCCCGTGAACCTGGCAGATTAGTAGGACCAGTAATAATCCTAGCATGTTCATGCAATGGAAGCGGGGTTTCATCTCCTTCAAGAAGCTCGTGATGTGCTAGCTCATCTTCGGCAAAGAGAAAAGATGATTATCAATGTTCATGGCATCTCGGTCTGAATCTCCAATCACGCCCCATAATTGCCGACCCCGTTAATCGGTGGATCTGATTTCTCCAATTTTGGGTTTTTCTCCCAGTGAGAAAGAGGGAGATATTTAGTACATAAAGGCCTAATCCTAGCTCTGCGCCCTTCGCGCTACCCTATACAGTTTGACTCACAAAAAATACAAAAAGAGGCCGTTGGAAGCCTCTGCAGTGAACCCCGACGGTTGCGGACGAGAAGAAGAAAGTTCTACGCCAAATCAGTCTCCTCGCCATGGAAAAACGCGAGATGACTCCCTCTATCACCGATTCTCAGGAAATCGAATCATTGTACCTTGATTTAGACACGCCGCTGCCCACACCATGTATCACATTGCCCCCAGGACCTGGCCAGTCTGCACCGCCTGAATCGCCGAATCTCGAAAAGTATACATCACCATTTTTGTGGCCTCGATGGCGCAAGTCGCTCATGACATACATTTCTTGTGCCGTTACTGCGCTGGCTGGTTACTCGGCCGGTGAAGTGAGTCCAGCTTCAGAGGAGCTGTGTAAGGAATGGGGGATTAGTTCTGTTGTCTATAACCTCAGCATCACCTTGTTTTGTGTTGGATTTGCTTTGGCCCCCATGGTCCTTGCCCCTTTTTCAGAAATCAATGGACGTCGTCCCATCTTTATTGCGAGTGGTGTTTTGTTCGTTGGTAAGTGACTGAAACCATCTCCCTTCAAGTTCCCCACTCCCACCCCTCAGTCGAGGCCCAAGCTAAACTCGAGCCTTAATACTTTAGCCTCTTTATTGGCATGTGGTGGAACACACATCTTCGCCGGTCTGCTAGTTGCCCGTTTTCTTCAAGGTGTCGGTGGCTGTAAGTATACTCATTCCAATCCCTTGCATGTTTGCTTTCCGTCCACAGAGCACATGCTGACTCTCATAATGCAGCTACATTCTCCACTATGGTTGGAGGTGTGATCAGCGATATCTATCACTCGGAGGATAGAAACACTCCAATGGCACTTTTCTCCGCATCTGCCCTCTTTGGAACCGGCCTTGCACCCCTGCTGGCGGGCGTGGTGGTCACTCACACTAGCTGGCGATGGATCTATTACTCACACGCCATCGTCTCGGCAGTCTTTGTGGTCATCATATTTTTCTTCTTCAAAGAGACTCGCGGAAGCGTATTGCTAAGTCGCAAGGCAAAGACCCTCAATGCCTACTATGACCAGTTGGAGCAGGCAGGCCATTATGGCGTCTTTGTGTCTGGTGACGAGCCAGAGAAGACCGTTAAGCGAATTCGGTGGAAGGTGAAGACTGATGAACAACGCGCTTCGCTGGCTACAATGATACAGATTTCCCTCTATCGCCCCTTTCGTGAGTTCTTTCAATTACCCAAGCTTTGTGCTACTGAGCTAACTGGACGTCCTTAGACATGCTTGTTACCGAACCCGTCGTCTTCTTCTTCTCTCTTTGGGTCTCCTTCAGCTGGGCCACCCTGTACCTTCAATTCAGTTCAGTGCCTCTGGTTTTCCAGACCAATCACGGATTCAATGTTGAACAGACGGGCGCTGTGTTTACTGGTGAGTACACGAATTCGGAAGACTTGACGATTATTTCCCATACTAACTTTTACATCCAGCCATGTGTGTCGGAGTCATTCTGATTACCATAATCAGTATATCGCACGACAAAATCGCGCAGCGCTTCGGAAAGCTTTCATCGTCAGTCGAAGGCCGTCTCTATTTCGTTTGCGTGGAATCCATCTTGCTCCCCATCGGTCTTTTCTGGTTTGGCTGGACATCGTTCCCTTCAGTACACTGGATTGTACCCTCAATGGCCGTGGGATGTGCGACAATGGGTATCTTTTCTATTTATCTAGCCACCTTCAACTACTTGGCCGATACCTATCACCGATACGCCAGTTCTGCCATCGCGGCTCAATCGTGCTGTATGTGCTTCCCTCCAGACTTCTTTGGCATGCGTGTCCTTGGTGGGCTTTTACTAATCTTCTGATACTTTGCAGGTCGAAATCTACTGGGTGGTGTATTCCCATTGGTTACAAAAGCCATGTTCACAAACCTGGGCTATCCTGAAGCTTCCAGTCTCTTGGGTGCCATTGTAAGAATTCTCCTGCTTTGAAATAAGTTGACGTCGATTACTAACTCTTCTCCAACAGGGCGCTGTTCTCACGCTTGTTCCTTGGATCCTGGCATTCTATGGACCAAGAATCAGGGCGAAGAGTAAAATGGCTAGCGTATGTCTTCAATCTTTTGCTTTTATTTGGATGAATTAGCACTAACTTTGGACTTTGACATAGGACCTTGCTCATTAGGATTTAACGCATGCATGCACCACGACAATATCCCATATAGAAAAGCGTAATTAAAACTTGAATATAGTACTATTAGACTTTACATAATGATAAAAATTAACATGAACTACAATGTGATGACCCGATTCAATTTGAACTTCACCTAGTAGGTAGAACTCGAGTCTTTCGAGATCGACAATGACTCCCGAGATCGGAGCTCCATAGTTTTTTTTAAGAAATGCTACCATACTGCAGAACTACCTAGGTATCGGGAAGGATTCAATGATTGAATTTATTTCAAAGATTAATTCGAATCTAAGCTGTACCGTGTTCTATTTCCAACTCTCAAAACCGAAAGCGATTGGACATCCAACCCAAAACAAGAGACAAGGAAAAACGTATCAACATTAAATACTTTGAGAGATACTATCACGCATCTAACAAAATCCAGTACTAGAGTTCTAGAGCATTAATTCAAGTTCACATGGCACCTTGGAAGCAGAGCAGAGGCACTGCAGTCTTAGTCAGCTCAAATGGTATACTATACTACCGACCTGACTAGAATACTTATAGCTTGAACTGATCCCGCAGGCACTCTGCGAAACGGGAAATTGCCTCGTCAATCTTTTCAGATGAGGCGGCCGCATATGTGGCGCGGAAGAACATCTTTTCTTCGACGACGGAGCTGTCGGCCTTGAACCAGCTGCCTCGTGAAAGCAAAACCTGGTGGTCCACAGCGGACAGGAAGATCTCCTCTTCGATTGCATCGCGGGTCTTTCCGGAGGCCAAGCCAGGGTGCTTGTGCCAGTCGATTTCAATCCAGTGCTAGAAAGGCGTTAGTTGAGGAGATAAAGAGAGAGCGATTCCATATCAAGGATAACTTACGAACATGCCTGCAGCAGGAGGGGCCCAGTGAGCGATCTCCTGGGGCAGATGTGTCTCGCAGGATCGGAGAAGCGCATCACGGCGATGAGTGTATTCCATGCGCAGATTGATCAACCAGTCGAGATAACCAGAGTGGCCCCAGTGTTCGTCCAGCAACTTGTAGAGAACCATTTGGGAAACTCCACTGGGGTTCTGCGACGAGACCTCGAAGTTGCGAATAAATCGCTCGAGGATCTGGTCAGAAGCAACAATCCAGCCTACACGCGTACCAGGGGCGACGACCTTGGAGAACGACTCTAGACGAACAACGCGGCCATCAACGTCCAGGCTGAGGAAGGAGGGGACCAGAGACTTGATGAATTCATCGTGGCTGGCTGGTGGTGGGGGAGATGGGGCATCCTTGCCGACATATGGCTCCATCTGCAAGAAGTAATAGGGTTCATCTTCAACAATGATGACATCGTGCTTTTGCGCAACCTTGTACACGGCTCGGCGGCGCTCGGCTGATTGGGTGGCACCGGTTGGGTTCTGGCCAGTCGGAATCGTGTAGAGGACAAAGGGCTTGCGCGCCCCGCGGGTCTTCTCGTCCCAGTTTGTGAGGATATCATCCATGGCCTCGGGAATCAGTCCCTGCTCGTCGATGGGGACAGCCTGCGCCTTAAGTCCCAGCGGGAAAGCGGTCTCGGCGGCACTGGCAAATGTGTATTCTTCCATGAGGATAAAGTCACCACGCTCGGTGAGCAGACGCAGACATGTATCCCAGGCGTATGTGCTTCCTGCTGTCAAACTGCATTGCCAATCGGAATAAGGTGGGTTGTGAATGATCTGATCCATTTAGCCTCAGCTCGGGCCCAATTTCGATGTACAGCAGTGATCTTGCATGCTTACCTCGGTATGCTCGGTCACGAATCGGAGAAGTTGAGCAGCTCCGGTTGCTTGTCCATAGTTCAATGCGATCTCAAGGTCTGAATCCGACTGGTCAGTACTATCTTGTAGTAGGACATTGAAAGGAATGCCAACATACCATACAGACTCGAACCGTCCTTAATATCATTTTTTCCGGCACGCAAGACAGATCCAGTTTTGCTAGTCTCCTCTGTAGAAAATCCAGGCGGGGTGGGAACTTTGATATCGAGATGTTCGAAGGGGAAATATTCGGGGGATGGGAGGCCGCCTCCGAGGGAGATCATGCCTGATGAGAGAACAAATTAATATGCATTCCGGATTTCAAGGGGGCACTGGGGGAAGCGAGAAGGGATTAATATCTTGCACATACCAGGGTTCTTCAAGAAACGAGCGGCGGTCTTCAATGTCGAAGCCTGAATGGGTTGAAATGTTAAAACATGGAATCGGGCCGGGACCGGTCGAGAATACAATATGGTGCACAAACCTTGCGGGACTTGGCTTCGATAGAGAATCGATCTGTAGTCTCCAGTTAACTCCGAGCTATGGCGACACACATTGGCTTGCTGGGTATTGATCACTCACGCTCAAAACGCTTGGCCTTGGGTTTGGTGTAACAAGCCTGCCATAAAAAGATGCCATTGGTCAGCCAAAATCCTCCCCAGCAATTCCGCATTGTTTGCTTCTCTTCTCCTAGTTCTGTATGCGATCCCTCCTTGGCCTTTTGTATATTGATCGTACCGGGCTTTTGAACATATCACTGCTGCAAGCGGCTGCCACTCCGGTGGGCATCTTTGCCATTTTCTCACGCCATTGTGGAACTCCGTTGACGGTCAAAGGGTCGGGGACGGGAATTGAAGAGGTATCGGTGTCGCCTCTGACATCGACGTCCAATGGCGCGGGAGGGCTCATCGTGAATGATTAGAGGATTCGAGTGGGAGGTGGGGTGGAGGACGCGGGGTGAACAGTTCAGTTGATTGAGAGTATCCTAGAGGAGAGATATACCCTAGTGAACACTATTGGTTGAAGAAATAGAGGAGATAAAGTTCCTTTACTTCTATTTGGTTTGCCGGGGCAATCGACGAGGTTGGCAGTGATTCAATGAGGAGAGAAAGAGAGGAAGACGGAGAGAGGAAGACACAAGATCAAAAAGATGTCTCCACTCCGAATCGGCAGGATAGTTCCGATATCCGCGTGACTCATCCAAATAACTACCGTAGTATAGAACAAAAGTTAGTGATTTCTCCCCAATAATGACGATCGCGAGGAACTGATCAAAGCAAGATCTTGCATATTGATTGGATGGCGTATATTTCTGTTATCTAATTTGCTGGTACTTGTAGCGGTCTGTCGTAAACTATTGTAGGGCGTAGGGCGCGAGGAGGGGCTCATGACCCTGCATACTTCAAAATTACTGTCAAATACCCTAATTCTAGTTCCTTTGGGGTTATATTGTTCTTTGATTGGTTGAATTTGATACAGTTTTGTCAACCAAAAACAGACTTCGGCTGCCCCGCATAGATAAGGCTATCGCCGGCATCGGATCCCGATAAGCTTTATGCCACATGGTTAGGGTTAGTATATTAAGAAGAATCTAGTTATAGTTAAATAATTAGTACATTATGAACTATTTCATGGGTCATTTATTAGAATGTTAAAATGTTGACAAATGGTGGAAACACGGTGCTACTAGAACATTTGTATTGTGTTGCGAGGGTCTATATCAAGTCTCACTGGCAGGACCCACGATAGCTTCAAGCCAGTCCCTGACCACATGATCTCTTCACATACTATTATTCCAAAAAAATTCTACGCTAAATGGTAAATTGTACAATGAAAAGCCCCAGGGTAATAGTACTTTACTTTATTCGGAAACACTGAATACCCAGCCTGCCAAGTGATCCATGCACCTCAGAGTATGATCTAGATCTCGTCACGATCTATTATGTACTGCCTCACTTCTCTCACGTCAGTTGCTCATCGCTGTAAATTTCCCCTTTGTTTTTGAAATGAAATGCCTAAATTATCTCTTATATGGGGTGTTTCTTTGAAAACTTTGTAAGAAATGTGCTTGAGTAGCCCCTTAATTCCTGTTGACGCCCGTGGCAATGCGCCACCAACAAATGATTGGGCTTTGGCTACAGCCTTACATGGTAAATCCTGAAGCAAGGGCCAAAGTGACACATCTTCAACTTACGATCAAAATCAGGGTTTTATTTTGAGTTTGAACTGCAGACAAGAGAAGCACCTCGGAAAATTAATTGTAGATGCATGACGGAACATTTGAAACTCTATAGCCACTACTGACTGCCCAGGTGGTACTATCACAAGTCTGCAATTAACGAGTGCCCGGGTCTAATATCGTAGTACACTCTACGGTTTACTGGAAGTATGTGAAAGGTTTAGCCCAAAATACTCTCCTTGATGTATCCATGTAAACCTGGATCCATGAGTCTTAAACACTAGGATAAGATTACAGAAGGGCTGGATGGAGTGCCAACTGACTCGAAGGAACCCCATGGATCAAGGATCTGCTAGCGCTGGACCCTGGGGTTTAACCGACGCTACTGAATAAGGTGATGCGCTTGTTCTTTAGGGGTACACCTAGACACGCTAAGAGAGCAATTCTTGGGTTTGATTCGAAGGAAAAAAAAACAGTTAGCAACTGTCCTCCAGGCGCGCTTGGCGGTGATTCCATTTACGAACCGCAGCATCTAATTCGTCGCCACACGACCGTTCCAATCTCCCCATGTGTCTCATTGAGATTGAAATACCCCGCCATCTATACGTAGTTTGCAGAGTTTCTAGCCTTCTCATTGAAGCTAAATCAGATACATCTGTAAGGCTTCAGCCATGAAACATTCAAGGACTATGCGGCATGCCAGGATTTTTTGGATCAGGCTGGGAGCAGTGACATGGGGTAGCTTGGGAAGTATTTAAAGGCATGCTTGAAGTCTTACATCTGCTTCCTGGACATGAATCTCATCACCGACTCTCCTTAACACAGACGAACCTTTATAAAGTCCTTCCTTTTTACACACGCTCCTTTTTACAATTTATCCTTCAAATTCAGCCTCAAAATCTTCATATCAAGTCACAACCAAAATCTTTTGAATTATTTACTCCCGAGGCCTCTACTACAATACTCCGAGTCGTCATGTTCAACTTGAGCAGGTTAGGCTTTGAAGCAAAGCCATCACGATCCTGGCTACTTACGAAAACGAGCTTCCTACTCTTTGCAGTCGCTGCAATCCTCCTTCTGATCGATGATCATTTCCAAGGCCCATCTAGCAATAGCCAAATTCGATTACTGAGACGAGAAAAGAGCGTGGTCAACTCTAGTGGATCGGATTTCTGGCAGCCAAAGGCTGGTGTCAAATGGCAAATTCAATTGGAAAGTTCAGTCGAAACTACTTCCATCGACGCAGAGGTTTTTGATCTCGACCTTTTTGAAAATACAGCGGAAACAATATCCGCTCTCCAGAAACAACAGACGCGGGTCATCTGTTACTTTTCGGCAGGGACATATGAGAATTGGCGTCCGGACGCAGATAAATTCTCTTCTTCTGATTTTGGAAACGCACTCGAGGACTGGCAGGGTGAAAAATGGCTTGATATCAAGTCGGATGATGTGCGCAGTGTCCTGACAGCTCGTCTTGACTTGGCTAAGAAGAAAGGCTGCGATGGTGTTGATCCTGACAATGTTGATGCATACAACAATGAGAATGGATTGGGACTTACAGAAGCCGACTCGGTTGATTTGATGCGGTTTCTTGCTTCCGAGGCTCACTCGCGCGGCATGTCTATTGGACTGAAGAATGGTGGTGATTTGATCGGAGCTGTGATTGATGATATGCAGTGGTCGGTCAATGAACAATGTGCCGAGTATGACGAATGCGACACATATGCTGCCTTTACGAAGGTTGACAAGCCTGTCTTTCACATCGAATATTCCGAGGACTCCGATTCTGATTTCAAAGCCAACATGAAGGCTAGCATCACTAGTCAAGAGAAGTCGCAAGCTTGCCAAGCATCGGGTACTGAGAAATTTTCGACTGTGATCAAGGATTTAGACCTGGATGAGTGGGTCAAATACTGCTAGATGAATGCTGGATGTTCATCATGATGTTTATTACTCTATCTCTTTCTTTTCGTGATTTGCTAGAAAAATATTTACCCCCAAGGCTTTTCATTTTGCGTTGAAAATAGAGCTTTATTGCTCAGAATGGGGAAAGTTGTAGATGCCAATTCTAGATCATTCAATGCTCCACTTATACCTAGAGCCTCGCAGCCTTTTCTAGTAAGGATTTGGTCCGGCGGCCCCTTTTTAGTAGCCAGTATTGCCCTTCTGCCCCAATATACCTTGACCAGATATCGTCGACAAAGTTATGACTTGGTCAATAACACTTACCCGAGAGAGTCGGGGATCTCCGACTTGAAGACTTGGAAAACTGAGGCATCTTGGAATGGAATCCGTGAGCGACATAGTATTCATATCGATCGGCTTATTCCGGGCTTGGTTGATGAATACATTTGCGCCTGTGACTACGATTCTTGCAAATTCTCGACTGAGAACCTCAAGTGCTCATCCAACCTTTCCGTCAATATTGTATCTTTCAGACCATTGTAAAAAGTCTAGTAGCAATACTTGAACTTGAACGAAGCAGAAATCTTGAAAATTACCAATACCCAGCATTTCTTTCAGGGAAACAGCTAAAACCAGGGGTGTTTCAGAGAGTCAGCGCTAAAACGAATGAATGTACTCCGGAGAACCACGGAGTACTTCGAGAACTTGAACTTGGACTAGTCTGAGTAGTGGTCGATCGCAGGTTCGTCCGAAGAGAAAAACAATTTATTATTATTAGATCCTGATAGCAGAAATCCATCGCGAGTCTAGAACTCGGAGCATTTCAATAGATAATCTTGGTTATTTGTTCCATATTTGGACTAGTTTTACTCCTTCGAGTATCGGGGATTTTCTCGGGTCCGACGGTGGCCAACAACAAGTTGAAATGACCCACAGCGTCGTAACTTGTACAAAACGGCCAAGTGGGCCTTCTTGTCTGCCCGATTGATTTATTTCGTTTTCTATTGCGCCTGCGGGGTATTATTCGCACTTCTGGTATTTTCATCGAGAGACAAGTGATCACACATAGCTCCATCGTTTGGTATACTACCTCGACGAACACCCAACTTTCGAGATGAATCGCTGCACTAAACAGTCGCTGAGCGCGATCTTCAAGAGCAACAAAGAATGGGTTACTACGAAGAAGACCTCCGATCCTTCGTTCTTTGAAAAGTTGTCCGCGGGGCAGTCACCGGACTATCTGTGCGTTCGACCGATTCATCTCATACTAGTCCCAGTGCCTTGAAGGGACATAAGCATGCTGACTACTACAAATAGATACATTGGCTGCAGTGATAGTCGTGTACCCGCCAATGAAATCATGGGATTGGAAGCTGGCGAGGTTTTCGTTCATCGAAACATCGCAAACTTGGTCCCCAATGTCGATTTGAATGTGATGTCGGTCATCAACTATGCTGTTAGACATCTTCATGTCAAGCATATCATTGTTTGCGGTCACTATAACTGCGGAGGGGTCAAAGCGGCTATGACTTCTGCGGATTTGGGTCTTTTGAATCCCTGGTTGCGAAATATCCGTGACGTTTACCGACTTCATGAGCGGGAACTTGACGCTATCAAGGAGGAGGACAAGAGGTACAACAGGCTGATTGAACTCAACGTCATTGAGTCATGCAGAAACATCATCAAGACTGCCGCTGTTCAGCAAAGCTATAAGAGCAAGCAGTTCCCCATCGTCCATGGACTGGTGTTTGATCTCCGCGATGGTCTGCTTAGAGACTTGGAGGTCGACTTTGAGGCAATGCTGGCAGACATCCAGAAGATTTACTGCCTCGCTCCGTCCGACAAGGAAGAATAATCAAGTACTAGCGGATTTTTCAAATGATACTTGAAAGTTGAGGTCGGAAGTTGATTTCACAGCTTGATTAAAGAGAAAAGAAAAAGTGACATTTATACATTCTATCCGAGCTCCACCCACCTCAACAGTCAAATTAAATCAAAGCCCCTCTTTGAGTTTAAAGGCATTTCCAGAGTTCGTGTCGTATACGAGTCCATGTAACTGCAATCCTCTTGTCTCGGTCGCATTTCTTACTTCTGGGAATTTCCTCAACGATCGCAGCTGGTCGAACACATTCATCTCCACGAAAGCGCGGTCCCGGTTGTTTGCTGAAAGATGGTTCATGGTATCTTTGAATGTGGAATGCAAAGAGTTCAGTTGACTGGTAAAGTTTTAGCCAATTTTCATTAAATCTTTTACGGTGGGGCTAAAATACCTTAGCCAAGGGCCGTTGAGTCCATCTCTTGATTCAGCACGAACGATGCCGCATCCGTAGTGTCCACATACAACGATGTGCTTGACCTTTAAAATAGTTAGAGTAGATTCGAATTGAAAGATAGGGTGGAGTAGTGTATTACCTTCAAGTTTGCTACTGCATGTTTGATGGTGGTCTCAGAGGAAAGATCTCCTTCGATTAACATGTTCCCCAGGTTACGATGTACGAGCATCTCATCGGGCAGAAGGTCAAGGATTTTGGTTTCTTGGAAACAACTATCAGAGCATCCTATCCAGAGCACTTGTTGAACCGGCTTTTGAAGGCTAGGAATGAGGTTGGTGGGCACAGGCGTAGCCTCAAAGTTTGTGGTTTCGTCCATCAACATTGTGTTCGGCTGATTGAATAAAGAGGAAAGTGTTGTTGAGCGGCGACTCTGTATACGAATAGTAGGATATAAAAGTCGATATGATGAAGCGAGTCCGAGTCGGATATTCATGGATATTTGAAGGGATTAAATTGATTCAAGTTGAAGGAACTGGCACATGAAAGGGGGAACTTGAAGTAGATGTAATTAGTATCGGGAAAAGGAGTGGCATCCGGCCGAGTTAAATCGCGCTCGGAGGTGTGACTTTGACCACGGAAGATCCCTCGCTGAATCAGATTCAAGTTGGAGAGTACTCCGTATACCACCGGCAGTGGACCTATAGCTAGTTAGCTACAGAGCAACAATACCCGAATTACCGATTCTACTACTGGTAAAATATTGTAGTAATTTCTATAAACATCTTATTTCCGAGAATTCCCCGTGTTCGGCCGGGTCCGTATCAGATCCGCTTTGAACCTTAGAACCGAGGCATTTTAGGGCATTTTAGGGCATTTTAGGAGTTATAACCGGATTTGATGAAGATTTTTTTTCAAGTATTCAAATTGAGATAGTATACTAGTTGCTCGTAATGTCGATGGACTGCCCTGAGTGCAAGCACTTGAGAGCTCCATTATTTGCGCTGGTATATATAGATAAGCCTTCAGGGCTTTAAACTTGAATTCTGAATCGAGACATCTCACAAGTTAAGTATAGTAGTAGGTACTAGTTATAGCTAGTTAGTAGTTAGTATTGCATACTAGTAGACGTCATCGTGGAATTGGGAACAGTTGGGAGATCCAAATATTAGTACCTGGTTTATCCAAACAATAGATCTTGAAATTGACATGAATCAAGGTGTTATGATTTCTCAATAAGAGTCAAATGTTCCTTCAAGATAAAATAGACTAACCTTAGAGGCTAACAATGATACTAAATAAATCATAACTCCATCAGCTTCAAGTTCAGAAATGCCAGTCGCTCTAACGATGCTATACCTAGTAAGGAATACTAGTTAGTACGTTACTATATCACTTCATATTGGACCCCTAAAGATCCAGAGATCATATAAAAGAAATTCGACGGGTGTCCTGTTTAACTAAAGATACCTAAGAGATTCAAAATATGGGCAGTCTGGCCAGTAAGCACACCAGTGGAGTATGGCTGCCCTGATAATGATACTAGTACTATGGTACTAGTATGGCATGGTGGTATTTTACGTGAATATGTGCTTTCTACTTGGATAATATCGATCAATATGGATTTTTTCTGCTCCTCCGAATCACAATGGTACATGCTTGAAATATTACATTGGCTGAGAAAGCCAGTTAGCACTAGAGCCCTGGTGTGCGCGTATGTTTAGGTGACCAGCGAAGGAAATGTACTGCACATGCAGGTAGATTCCAAGGTTGTTCTAAGTACACCGAAGCTCCAATTTTGAGGGAACAGTGCTCTATTAGAGCTCAGTATAGGTACGATATTCCAAGGTTAGCATGCATCAAAAGTAGGTTGAAAAATTAGGACGCATAACAACACTTGTGAGCCTTGAACTGACTTGTAAGAATCATGATGGTTAAATTTCTTAGTCTAGTACCCTAGTACCAGTAGTTACTATATGGAAGTTGTCTTTATGAATAATATCATGCTACCAAGCTGGCCCTGCTTAGCAGACCGAACTCAGCAGAAATACGGAGTACAGGGTCCAGAGATTATTGGTAAAAGAAAAAAGACAAACTTCTTGGCAGTTCCGCATTCCTTGTCAAGGGTTGCGTTGATTCGCTGAGAGGGAGTCTCACCCCTTCCAAGAATGCATGATGCCGTTTGCGACCACCAACATTCCGAACGCCCTAGGCATGGGAGAGCCCATTAAGAGAGAACGAGATACAGAATAAAATATCGCACGCAGTCAAAGAGTGTTAGAGCTGTCGAAATCTGAGGATATCCATCGGGGGTGAAACAGAGAACAATATTATGGCCTGGAGATTGTTGTTCCGCCGGACTCCCGCCATTCAACTGGACATCAACAATTTACCCCTTTGATTTCAGGCAATCAAAAGAGCGTTGCCACACTGTGAACTCTGTTGACTCTCCACAGATGATCCCCGTCGGCCCCCGATCCATGCGATGTGTGGATCTTGCAGGCTCCAGGGCTGAATCCGGTTTCGAGAATTCCGTCCGCGTGGTGGCTGCTCTCATCCAAGACATTGCCACTGGTATTTCTAATCCAATTGAATAACTTGAACTTGAAGTCAACTATACACACAAAGATTGAAAAAAAAGTAGGAAAATCCGCATGGAAAACTAAATCAAATTCCAAAACTACTCGCTCTTCCCGATCCAGAACACCGAGTTTCCTGTTCCGAGATCAAATATCGGGATTTCATTTCTTTTTCCACGAACGCAAACCACAATTTTCAAGTTGGTTGATGCGCCCTATCTTGCTGCCTGTTCACGAACCTTCTACGGATCTCGACATGCAGCAAGATTGAGTTTACGATAGAGGCTATGGGGACTTTAAGTTGCAACTACTGGGTCGGAATCAACCTCATCGGTATACCTACTGGTCTGGGGTAAAGCGCATGGTGAAACCCTCTTGAATCTATACGATCTGGATGCTGCCCTGACCCAATCGTGTGTGAGTCCCCACCCAATGGCGCTTCCCCATACGCTCGACCCACCAGTGGATAGCTGCAGAAGCCCGCATGGACGAAAGCATTGTCGTCTTAGTATTGTTCTCGGCCAATTTCCTTTCCAAAGTTAGACTGTAGACTGTGGTAGTAGTAGGCACCAGGTAAATAAAACCATCAGCTCCACGCAACCGTAAATGTAAGTTAATTTACAGGTGAGCCCTGCCTATTTGACATTCAGGGTGCTATTGGATTTCAAGTTTTTTCAATTGATGTGCATCTGGGGATTGAGCCCGTGTGAGTGAAGAAAAATCGAAAAGATGCATTTCTCTACTCTGCCTCGCCTGGCGATTCTGGCGGTGCTTTCAGGCACGTCTATGTCGATGCATTTGTCACAAGGCAACTTGAGACGTGACTTGAAGCTTGCTGCTGAGGTCGGAATTGATCCGGATGTGATGTTGCGCAACGGGAGAAATCTGCATGCTGTTGTCCATTCAATGGAAGAAGCAAATGTCACGCCAGAATATGCCGAGGTAGGATCGCTTACTCTCTTCAGATAATCATAACAGACGGCTAATCCAAAGCAGCTACCGATCGATCACAATGACGACTCAAAAGGGACATATAAGAATAGATTCTGGGTGTCCGACAAACATTATCGCACTGGAGGACCAGTATTTGTGTACGATGTCGGGGAGGCCTCAGCTGAAATCCCGGCAAAGGCACATCTAGGAAACGACACTTCGTTCTTTGCGGAAATGATGAGGAATTTTGGTGGAATGGGAATAATTTGGGAGCATCGGTATGAATCGAGATTGTCATGAAAACAAGTGACAAGCGAACCGACTAATTGATTTCGAAATATTAGATACTATGGCGACTCTCTGCCTTTCCCCGTCTCGGATGAAACTCCACCAGAGCACTTTGCCTACCTCACGACAGAACAAGCTCTTGCCGACCTCCCGTCATTTGCGAAGAACTTCAGCCGTTCAGCCCATGCTGATATTGACCTTACGCCATCTGGAACCCCCTGGGTAATGGTTGGAGGCTCTTATTCTGGCATACGTGCAGCTTTCACTCGTGATGCATACCCCGAGACTATTTTCGCCTCATTTGCTTCTTCTGCGCCGGTTGAGGCTCGCGTGGACATGAGCATCTACTTTGACCAGGTATATGATGGGATGGTCGCAAACGGTCATAGCAACTGCACCAAGGATATCAAGGCTGCTCTCCAATACATCGATGGCGAACTAGCGAAGAACTCGTCAGCAGCCGCTAGCATCAAACAGGCATTCTTCGGCCCTGGCGCCGAGAAAAATAGCAATGGAGACTTCACTGCTGCTTTAGGTGGAATTTATGGCTATTTCCAGGCATTTGGTCTGGGAGGTGGAGATGGCAGTCTTGGGAGTCTCTGTGAGCATATGGAAACGGATCCCGCAACTCTTACTGCTGCTGGGCCTCGTGGATTTGCACCCTTTCGAGGTCGGAAATACGTCGCGGAAAGATTCACCTCGTGGCCCATATTCACGGAGTTAGTCAATTTCAACTATAACACGAACTGCGGGCAGCTTAATGATACGCAGCCATTGTCTTGTGTGCTGAATCCGAAGTCAGTTGATCCCGATACAATCAGTTGGACCTGGCAATTCTGCACGGAATGGGGCTATTACCAGAGCAACAATTTTGGGCCTCATTCGCTTCTTTCTCGATACCAAACCCTGGATTACATACAGTTTACCTGCGATCGACAGTTTCCAGAGGCAAAAAAGAAGGGGTTGATGCCGGCAAGTCCCCAGGTCGAGACTTTAAACAACATGACTGGGGGATGGGACATTCGCCCATCAAATGTCTACTGGAGTGGAGGCCAATTCGATCCATGGAGAACACTTTCTCCTCTTGCAACTCAAAATTCAGCCCCGCAGGTGACCTTTACGACCGATATCCCGAAATGCAATGCGACAACAGCAGTTGACACACTTTTTGGATACATCATGCCCAACGCCGAGCATTGCTTTGACTTCCGACCTAACTTTGGCCCCGGAAAAGTGTCTCGAGGGCACTTCTATAAGGCCTTGGCTGAGTGGCTGCCGTGTTTCCAGCCTAAGACTCACCATAAGGGTCATTCAGCTCCCAGATCCTCGAGAACTCTGGAATAGAAAAGGCGGCTGAGTTGGCGTACCAAACCAGTATCTTTCTTCTTAGCGCTTGAATGAAGGAAGGAGGACTTAAATTTGGAATGTAGTTGAGGCGTGACATCGGGATAAATTTGAAGGACATGTGCATTTAGTTCGGCTCGATAATGTATACCCCCAAGACCACTGCATAGTTCTGAAACTTTGAAAATGCTCGATATCATGACCCAGAAAAGCCACTGTACACAATATGACTGCCTAGGAACCGACACTACTGTCTCAAACGTTGAAAACGTGATCAATCAGAACCCCGACCCCATGCCTATGAGTCCCAGTTCAGGCTTGTTTGCCATGACGTGAATTCAAGTTGGTACAAGAGAGATAATTGCTACCTAGGTAGTATCAGTTTAAGTAGATAGATAGAATGACGGGTATATGAAACTGATATTAAATATTCAAAATTGTTTCCATTGCTCAAAAATCAGGTATATTGGAATGTGCGAGGGTGGGAATATTCTGGCTTCTATAAAATCGAGCATATGGACAGCTATTGTATTCTCGCTTGGGCTAAATTAGATGAAATAAGCATTCGTAAATTGCATCGTGGACCAGATTGTCCGTGTGGTTGTTTAAGACGCGGTAGAGGTGGCAGTGGGAGTTGTAGTCGTAGTAGGGTCATTGCAACCAAACCACCCTGGAGTATGACAAGTTGTTGTGGTGGCTGTAGTTGTAGTTGTAATCGTGGTCGTCGTGGCAGTCATAGTGGTTGACTTGTCAAGACAACCCCACCAACCAGGGGTCTTGCAGGTAGAGGTCCTTGTGGGCGTTGGTGAAGTGGTAGTTGTCGTGGTGTAAGTTGTGGTGATTTCCGAGCCGTTGCTTTTGAAGAACTTCCACAGGATGCAATCATAACATTCCTCTTCAGCCTCACAAGTAGGAACATCATCATAAACCTCAATGACATCAGAAATGACATTCTGAATCTTGTGGGTTCCAATCCCGACTCGCCAGCCCTTGTCTGCAACAGTATCATAAGTGCACATCTTGCCGGTATGGCAGGCTGATTCCATGGCGTAGCCACCCCAGGTACAAATCGAATTAATGCCATTGCAAGTGCCCATATAGACAGGGTCGGCAGTATGGCCAAAGTGATAGGCACCTGTGTTTTGTCGTTCTTGGTGTACCTGGTAGCCAGGAGGTATCGGCAATCCAAGTCGGGATGCTGGAAGTGCTTCGGGGACAGCCTCAAAGGTCACCACAGGCACACCAAAAGTCAGGCCCAGCAGACTAGTCAAAGCACCACCGAGCGAGTGACCAGTGAGCCAGATATTTGAGTCTGGGTATATTTCTGTCACATTTGAGTACAGATCCATGGCAGCCTTGTAGTATCGGGTTCCATCATTTATCGCCTCGGAGATACAAGTCACATTGGCGGAATATGTAGCGTTTTGACAGTCACAAACTTGTCTCCACAGATATGACCCACCTTGGCCGCAGCAACAGCTGAACAAAAGATTGTCGTTGACTTTATCATTGGTGGTGGTCTCTGCACCATCGAACAGTGCGGGGGAGGTGCCTTTGAGGGATATCACCACTGTGCTGTTGGTTTTGTCGGAGTATACGTGCCCGCGAAGACCGTCTCCTTTCCACCCAAAGCTCGACGAGTAGTTGAACTTCCCATGTATAGTCTTCCACTCCGAGGTGCTTCCGGGTATTTGGATATAATCGTTTGCAGTCATTTTGGCAAATGTCAAGACGGTTTCTTTATCTGTGACATTCGGACCGGGCACTGTGTCCATAACCCAGGCATCGTCCGAGGACTGTGAGGTACTCGAAAATGATAACCGATCTTCGATACTCGAGACTCTCCGATCCGCGAGTCTGTTTATTGTGATCGGGTTCGATGAGGCAGTAAAGGAGGGAGGGATGGTTACGGCTTCAGCGTTAACTCCATCTTCTGACAAAACGCTGAGAGGGGTATCGGGAGTAACATCTAGTCTGATATGTACGTCGTCGGGAGAATTATGGGTATCACGGTGAAAGACATGACGGAGGGTAAACTCGTGTGGAGTGGAACTTGAAATAGATTCTGGGTCCTGCGCTGATATGGGTGGCAAGAGGATAGGTGCCTGATGAGATGGTTGGTCAAAGACGTGGTTAGTAGCGGAGACCGCTGGTGATAAGAATATAGCCGAAAGGAAAAGTGTCCTAAGATCAACGACCTTCCCCGGTCGGCCCTCAAATCGTTGCAAGCGCATGATAGTTGAGGGGGAGAGGATGAGGGGAGAGATAATTGGAGATGGAAGGGAGGCTGGCTGATATTCGGGGATACCCGCGCGTCATCGGTTTGCACTGTTTGCACTCTCGCGGGTTAACTATTTATCCGACCGGCAACTTCCGAGATCGGCCTAGTTTGATTGGCTAGAACCTTGGAACATATCAATTCTATAGATCATCTGCACAGTCAACCCTACACCTGACCAGTACTGCGGCAATTTCTTCATTAGTACTCTCTCATCATGTGAACACAGTATATCATAATTATCAGAGCTTGAAGCATTTGAGTAATTTCCTGGTGGAAAACCTGTCTGTCGTTCACTCATTCCTTTCGCAATTCCTTTCTATGCGTCAAGTCTCACGTATTATCCAAATGCTGTGTACAACTAGGTCCCTTATCATAATTTTTAATAGAATGATAATAGTAGCAAATACTACGACTAGTAATAGTGCTAGTAAATTATTTTTACCCGTCCTTTTTCAACAAAGCCTTATTAAGTAAGATGGTGGTACTTGTACACGGAACTCCGAGCTATCGCCTGTCTACTAAAACCTAGGCAACTAAGTCTAGCTCTAGCATTCACAAGTCAAGAATCATACAGCTATTACTAGTGGTGAATGTTGTACTAGTAGCTCGTAATAATAACTTCTATATTGGATATTACGTTATAAGCGATAGTAGATCTACTAGTACTAATTTAATACATCTGACTACACGGAACCCCGAGCAAGCCTCTAACAGCCTTAGAACTACAATTGCAGTAGGACTTGAAGCACTATCGGTGTTCTACTACCCAATTCAAGGGTGTTAACGACAATGTGGCTGTCAGACACCCAGATAGTATTATGAAACCAACAAAAACTCGGGATTCACCAGTAATTACTAGTAGTAATTACCACTACTAGGAGTAGCTCGTATATAAGTAGTCCTTCCAGCTGGCTACTAATATTATCTCAAAATCTGAAAGATAGAAACTTGAATTACTACTATCTCCCTAGGTAGTAGCACCACCGTTACCACCACTAGTACCGCTGAAATGCCCAGTACCGCCGACAATTTCACGACGGTCATCCACCGTGAGCCTTATGCTGCCATCTCGCCTTCCCGCCCCCAACTCTCACAAAAAGGAAATACTGTTCTTATAACAGGAAGCTCTGGCGGCATTGAATTTGCCATTGCACGCGCCTTTGGCAAGGCAGGTGCCGCAAAGGTCATTTTGACCGGTCGACAGCAAGGCCCTTTTGATACTGCCGTCGCCACCCTAAGCAACGAGTCACCCGAAACTACGTTCACAGCCCATCTGAACGATGCCTCGGATATTAGCAGTGCTGAAGAACTTTGGAAGCAGCTTGATGCCGAAGGATTGATCGTTGATGTCCTTGTCTTGAATGTGGCTCGCGTGCCGCCTCCTGGTCCTATCCTCGAGATAGGGTACAAGGAGGTGATAGATGACCTGACAACAAACGCGGCTTCTCTCGCAGCCTTTATCCACCTCTTCTATCACCAGAGTAAGAGAGATCCAAGCAGGAAGTTGGTATGTATCTTAGCACCACAGCGATATTCCTCAAACAACACTAGAAGACTCGGAAGCAAGTACTCATACTGATACATTTTTCTTTTTCAAAGTCACTGGTGAATGTATCTACCAAAGCTATTCATGATTTTGAGTCTGCGGCTACATTCCCAAATTATGCAGCATCCAAGAGTGCAGGGACAATTTTAGTCCAGCAGATCGCGAAGTTCGTATCACCAAATGACCTGCAAATTGTCAGCTTCCATCCAGGCTTGATCTTTACTACGGCAGCTCAGAAAGCTGGGTGGACGCGAAGCACGCTTCCCTGGGATGATGGTAAGTATTATGCAAATACCAGAAGAACTCGCATACTTTATCCAATATGTCTCGTTCCCGTATATTAGAATTGTTTGGAGATTGAACGCCGAATCGCTGATGAAATTCTATTAATAGAGGATCTTCCTGGCCATTATGCCGTATGGGCCGCATCGGATGAAGCGAAATTCTTACATGGGCGCTTCACTTGGGCAGCATGGGATGTCGATGAGATATCTTCGGGGAAAATAAGAGAGAGCATTGATGGGGATGTCGACTATCTTAAAGTAGGAGTCAAGGGCCTCTAAGCTCCAAGTGTTGCCATTGTGCTACGGGACGGCTATCTGCATCGTCGTCAGTCCTGTATGGCCTAAGAGGCCCCATTCTGAGGCTACACGGGGACTTTCTTGAAGGTTTCAAATGTATTGAAGGGAATCAAATGAATGATTAGTCTCGTAATAATTGGATTTTTAATCCTCTTTTATATCTGTTCTCTACCATATCCAGCTCCGAGTCTCCCTCAATGCAAATTGCCTAGTATTGAAAAAGGTTTCTATTGGAAAATCTCGCTGCATCAAGGGCCCCCGGGAAATGATAAAAGAACTAAGAAAATTTAAGATGAGCCGAAACACTAATTCCTATAAAGGAGCACCATCTTTCGACATTGGAGTAGAAGATCAAAGCGCCAAGACAGTAGACGGAGGATATCAAAACCGGAGGAGCTAGCTGCGATCAGAGGGAGTCAATAGTATTGAGGGATTTAAGGATATTACTGCAATTAGGCTGACTTAGGTGCAAGTTTGACATATCGATACTAGTATACCTTTCCTCATCAAATTTGTGCAACGTTTGCTTTAAGGTTATTATGCATACTAGTATTGCTGGCTGGTACTACTAGTGTGTGGATTGTCTTCCACGCCCTTCCACCGGAGGAAGGGCCTACTACTATAAAGTAATAGTATTCGTTACTTAATAATTAAAGTGAATTAGTTTAAGAAAGCATTGATTGATTGATTTATTGGTTGATTTATCAATTCAAAGACAGCAATTTCGACTTCGCAATACATAAAAGCCAATTTCATGCCTTCAGGCTGTCGGCCCATTCATCCAAGTCAAGACTGAACATTGAAACATCGCCTCGCGGAACACCCATCATAGTAGTCAAGCGGTGCGAAATCTTCCACTTGACGCTGTCTTCTTCATCAACCTTCACAAGCTTGTCAAAATATCTCGCTTCTGCGTGAAATGTCTTCTCGCCCAAGAAATGGCCAGCTGCGCAGTAGGTTGTTGCTTCTGCGGTGTTATCGCCAGTGAGATGTATAGCTTGGGTTGTCAAGCCGTGAAAAGTGTTAATGTGCCCAATCGCCTTTTCTAAGCCATCAATGATAGCGTCCACTCCTTCCATCAGACCGAGCGAGCCAGGATAGTCCGCCACACCATCGTCGGTAAATAGGTTGCGTAGGCCTTGGAAGAATTTCGTATCGAATGTGATAGCGAAATTGGCGATTGTGTTCCGAATGAGCTCGTGATCGGATATAGCTTCTGCCATTGCGAAGTTGAAATGTTGTTGATAGGAGAGGGAAAAGTTGAGGTGACAATCAAACGAACTTTAAGTTGGTAATAATATGATATTTGACCATGTAACTTGAATATAATCAATAGTACAGGTTAGGATTTCAGTTTCAAGGTTCTGAGTAACAATAGTAACTAGAAGTAACTATCTAATGCTACTACCTATATACTAGTCATGCCACGTATTTGGCTAGTACAATTGTACTAGTTCTAAATTAGTAGTCATACCAACTGACAAAGCTGCTTTCATAATAGATGCGCTATTTCAAATCTTAGGTTGAGCTTACAAAAGACATCCTAGTAACAATAGTGTAGCTCAGAGCTGCTACAGGTGGAACTCGGAGCTCCGGGATAGCACTCAATGTTTCAAGGCTTCACGGTTTATTAAAAGTACTCTACTACATGCACACTGTGAGTAGGAAAACATCAATTAACACTGGTTCTAGTATAATCAAGCTTCCAGAACAATCTATGATATTGAAAAAGAGTCTGCAAGAGAGCAAGAAATTCAACTACTAGTGAAAACCCTGGACACCAAGCATTTGATGAGATTGTTAGAATTAGTAGGTAGTAGCAATGGACGAGGCGAGATGCGACTGACTCCCATTCATGCCAGTGTAACTTGAATTCTAACTGGCAGGCAAATTCAAGATTTTAATCTATGGGATTATTTTTTTAAAATAGAGATCTGAAATTAGAAGAGGGTCTTTGTATGGATTATACACTCTACCGATAATGATGCTAGTACTATGTAAACTTGAGGTTCTCACGATGAATTCTATGATTACTCGACGAAAAAGAGACGCTCAGTTAAGAAGCTGTCGAGACTGTAGATAAATGCTTTGATTCACACCATCCATCCTACCGATAATTTGAATCCTCCTGCCGAATATCCTTTTGCATGAAAACTGTCTTCACATCCCATATTTTGCCCAATCTGTCTGGATTCCTGTAATAATTTTGCACAGTTTTAATGATTCGGTAGCCTCTGCGGTAATACCAATCTTCATTCGCCACCTGCGACTTTGAAGCGACGAGTGTAAGTAAATAACTAGCATGGCTCAGATTTGGGATTGGTCGGCTACCTTTGGCACGCTTCCAAAATATGCCAATGCAAAATCCTTCCGTAATTGATCGTCCTTTTGTAATATGTCCAGTGCCAGCGTGGTACCGTTCAATGGTTCTTTTGTAGCTATATCTTCTATCATGTCTATAGCAGAACGCCCGACTCCTTTGCCCTGAAGCTCGTATCTCACGTAAAATGTCTTAATCCAGAAGACGCCGGTTGATGGAAGGCCTAGATCGATTGTTCTGGTGTGCGTGTTTCCAGAATCTAGGGAGATATGGCCAATCGGGCAAAAAGATACCAGAGAGGGTTCGCGTACAGCTCCTTGGAAGATTTTTGCGGTATCCTCGAGGATCTCATTCTCCTAAAGAGTGCTATTTTAGCAAGCAATTTAACAGTTATATTCAAAGCGAGAATTCTCACATTGGCATTCGATATTTCAGGACTTGGCGATTTTGATGTATGTTGAAGAACCTGGGGGTTAAGTGCGCTTGTTAACCTGGATTACCACGTACCCTGGAGGGACATGGAATATCAAATCCCACAAGTATTACTTCTTCCCGATACCATCCTGAGTACTCACGATCCAAAACATATTCTTTTCGCCACGCTTCTGCTCCTCTCGCCATTCTGTCTCAACTTTCTCCTTTTCCCAGCCGCATTCTTCTCGCTGTACGATCATAATCTCGCGATGCCGAATAGAGTCAGAACCCCAGGGGATTAGACTAGTAACCTCGACTCGAGATCCCATTAGGAGAATCAAAATAAGTGAAAGGATCTTGAACATGGCCTCAACTTATCGAAAATACCGAATAAAAAAACAGATGCTGTCAACTAGTATCGCTAGTAGTTTTTATTTGATTGTTTGGCAAGCTATCAATGACAGAAATTCCATGAGGATCCGGGAGCTCGGAACTCCGAAATACCATTTGAAATGGGGCAATTGGGGTTGATAGAGATAAGAAGTGAGGCTTTTTTTTAGTATCATGTCTCTGGTATCATTTTGTAAGGCCTTATTCAAGTCAGAGTCCGAAAACCTCATGTTAGAACGCTTCAACCAGTGATATTGTGTAAACAAAATTATTTATTGCGCACCACCGTGACTGGCAGTTAGTACTACTAGGAGCAAATAAAGCAGTACTAGTAACTGAATGGAATATACAATGGACACTGCCTGAAGTAATCTGAAAGTTGAAACGAGAAAGGCCGCAAAAGAAAAAAGAAATAGCAATCTTAGTATGATCAATTCGCGGTTTCTGCATTAATAGTACCAACTAGTACTACTTTTGCGCAATTGAAGCAACCAGAAGTTCAAGTTCTTTGCCAATTACACTAACAATCTATATTCGCCCAATAATTGAATCTCGTACGCGTTAGAGAAACTTAATCTCTGATCCTGGGACAGAATAAATAAATTCCTTCCCGAATACTTGAACCGGTGTTTGGAAGCCAATATTCACTTGATTATCCAGAGCTCGCTTCGCAGCCTGCACCGATGCCAATGCCGTGAATGCATATCCGTTAATAGTATGAAGAACAGCGGTGCTGGAAATTCCACCCTGAGAAGTGACAATCACTGCCGCACTATATGGAGAAGCCTCTCGCTGAGCATCTGTCGGGCCATCAGGTAAAGATTGAAGATTGCCACTTGGGAAACTATCACCGCTGGCGTGTACATAGGTCCTGATGTTGGAGACGGGAGTAGATCTCTGCAGTGTGAAAAGATCAGGCAATGTCACCGGAAAAGATGTGACAGGCCCATAACCATCGTCGAAATCGAACTCGGTCGTTTCGCCCGCAGCGGCGAATGATCCGTTCACAACATGGAGGGATTCGCCCTTCATGCTTTCGGCGGCGCTAATTGCAGAGCCGCGTGACATGGCCCCGGCGACATGTAAGGCGATATCGATCTGGATAGGCTTCTTGATGGAATCTACTGCGTGGCTTGCGAGGCAGCCGAGCATTGTGACGCTGCCACCGCAGCCGGGTAGAAGCATAACTTGACGGTGCTTTGCATATTCATCGAGCTTGTATGCTTGACAGTAGATCTCGAGCTCCGCTGATACATCAAGATAGTGTATTTGGTTTCGTAGACATGCTTCCATGAGGGGCTGAGCAGTATACTTGAAAGGTCCGGCGCAATTAAGGAGAACGGAAGTGCCTTGGAGTGCAGAATCGATGATAGCAGAGTCATTCACATCAAAACTAGAATAAGGAACACCGAGTGAAGACGCTAAGTCTTGAACCTTTTTATCTGATCTTCCAGCAATTGCAAAATCCAGATTAAGTTTCTTCGCATTCTGACTGGCCATGCGACCTGTGTATCCCGTTGCTCCATAAATTATTAAAGGTGCCATAGCTCGTTTAATATAGATTATTGGCGTGTTGACTGAAAGCTGTTGTATGAACTTCTTGAATGATCTTATCTCAAGTATTTATTCAAACAAAAGCTATTGGTAGATGTATTTCCCTCCAGAGCTGCGACCCAATTTGATCTAACTTGAAATTCCCGGGAATAGGAGCTCCGAACAATCGATGAGGGTTGACCGAATGCGAAGCCAGCCCGGAATTCCGAGTTGTGTTCTGGAATGAACTTGAAATTGGAGTGGTAAATATCTGCTGAACTAAATTTAGGCATGGGATTTTCTCCACTGTGTATAGAGCACTTGAGCTCAAGGCAACTTCAAGTTTCTGCGGGTCCCCAGAAAAAATAGTAGTGAAGCGGCCCCCAGGTCTTCCATTAGCTCTGCGAATTGTTCAGACTATCTAGATAATACTAAAATCCATTTCACGCTTTCAAGAATATCCAGCCGATCAATGATCCTTTCTGCCTTCGGGTTCGCAATTAACACCCGAATCGGCGTTGCTACTACCTACCACTGCACGATATTCTGAACAATAGCAATCTAGTATTCAGGTGTCACTTGATTGACTATAAATGAGGTTGGGATATGAAGACTCTTGCAGTATTCATGAAAAATCTAGCAGAGTGTCACACAGCTAGCATGAATAATCCATCATCCAGACCAATTCCGATTGAAGCCAATTTGTGAAGTGCCATTTAATCTAGTCAGAGCCTTTTATACCCTGGGGATTCAACGTCTGTTGCGTTGACTGCTAGATATAGTATATTAGTTCCAAGGGTTCATTCGAAAAAAGCAACTGGGAAGAACTTGAAACTTGAAGACTCACGGATAGATACCATAATGAATCCAAATTCGTCCGCCTCTCCAAGCCACTTTTCTGCCCGGGGACTTAAGACTGCACCCGGCTGGATATGGCCAAACTCAGCCTGGAGATAAATCTGGCCACTCCATCGCGAAAGCCAGTGGACGTATTTGGTGTTTCATTCTTGTTCCGTATGAGCCTGCCAGAGAGCCTTGGGGGCTGGGGCCGGCATAAACCCTAGTTCCCTACAGTCGAAGCCTGGCTCTTTATGCAAGACTGAATATGCCCAATGAAGGAGATATAGGGCTAGTATGGCGCGCCGCTTTGATGTGACGTAGATCCATTCATCCCAAGAGGGCCTTGATTGAGCTCGTTCCTCTTTGAGAAAAAGACCACCCCGGACGATGTGCCACACGAAGATTTCGACTTTTCAAAAAACTGCCTGGGGTCCGTCGTTGGTGGAATCTTTCGACGACGACGCTGATGGGGAGAACAGGATAATCGTATACATCACCACTGCCTGCAGGTTTGCTAGAACTGTCGCTTTATCTTGTGTATCGGACTTTTACCCGACCACCGGTGATGTTTAGTCGGGCCTTGTAAAAAGTATGAGAGTAGTATAGTATGACTGACCACATCTACAACTTGGTCAAGCTGTTGGCGAATAGTGGTCCGCACGATTTCTTCAGCCCCTGCGCACTGCCCACTCCACATTTTGACCAAAGTAATGCAAGTAGCTAGCGACTGGGGCAATTCAGCTGGCGAAGCAAAGTGTGTGAAATGGAACAAAGGTGGAAGCTGGAACCCTTCAGCCAACATTTGAGGCCATGTTCGAAACACTCGGAAAATCAGTTCCACACTGTGATTTGCTAACGCAACACAGTTCGCTTCAGAGGTAGACTCGCTTTGATTAAAAATCAATTGCGACTGCGAAAGAACGGGAGTCAGGCAGCCTCAATAGAGTCCTTGAAAGGGAGTAGCTCTTGGCCTTCTATGGTGGGATGAGGCTGCATGGCAAGTTCGGATGGCAGCTGTGGAGACCAAGTCTCCAGGTCGAAATTTGGTTCGAACAAACTGGCATCAAATATTGACGAAAGGCCTCTCCCTTGGAAAGTGGGCATGATATCAAGGTCCAATCCCAAGCCGGCACTCGCAACTCCGGGTGACGCAGGTTGCTCTATGTGTTCCGTAATGGAGCTACTGCTATAGTAGTCACAAGCAATGTTGCGCAAAGCGCATCTCGAGCAAGTGGGGCGTGCCAAACTGCATCTTGCTTTATTAGCAACACACTGACTACAAGACTTGCGCCGTTGAGCTTGATTTTTGTTGCACTTGTTCTTAATATGGCGCACAAGTGATGATCCTGCCAATGGACGTTAGGAAAAAGTGATAGTGGGAAAGCAATCTCGAAAAAGTGATATAGTAACTGACGATGGTTGAACTGGATCCCACATTGAGCACACCACGGCTTTGAATCTGAATAAGGAACTTCCATTACGTCTTTCTAAGAAGCACGAGGACTGGTTGGCTTCTTTGGAAGGTTATTTATTCCGAAGGTGCCTAGGCACCAGGATGGCACCCGGCGTGCATTGGGGAATGGCGCTTTGAAGGTGATATAAAGCCCGAAAGAGTTGAACTCGGAGTTCCGTGCTGCTTAGTCAAGATTCCACTGGCATTAATTAAAAATTACAGATCTAAAACCTGCCAGTGGGCGCCTAATCGCTTGGCTGGCAGCCTTGCACCATAATGTGGCCCCATGTACTACTAGTAAATTTTGAATGCTATTTATCATACGCAATATTTGAAATGAATTGATCGCCTGGCTAGTGTCGCTCCGTCTCTCTTTAGCTAGATATCTAGCTAGTGCTGAAAAACGAAGAAATTCATAACTTCCCGTCTCAAGAATAGCGCTGAATATTTTCATTAATACTAGCCTGTACTAGATTCATACTAGTAAGAAACATCATACTAGTATTTCCCGTTTTTGAACATCAAGTCGCAGATACTGCTCAAGGAGCTCCTTCATCGTCTTTTCAAATGACACGAATTGCCATCCAAAAGTCTTTTCAGTGCTCTTAGCCTCAACTCGCCATTCAATGGCGGACAACGACCCCTCCATTGGTAATTTCTTATTTGCGACTTCGGCAGGGAAGTATTTTCGAGAAATAGCCTGAACGTCTCTATCCCAAACGACTTCATCTGGCGTATCCGAAGACAGAATAAACTCCGAGTTGCCGGGAACCAGGTCGCTGTCCACAGCGTCAATGTGAGCTTTGGCAACATCCGCAACATGTACCGGAGTTCCAACGAAGGGGAAAGAGGAGTTAAGAGATGAGTCCAGCGCAGCTGCGAGAACACTGGCTCTTGCTCCCTGGCGAAGGCCATCAGATGTCGCTGTCGAGTCATAATCAAGGCGACTATCGGGGCCGATTACCACTGACGGTAATAAATTGACGAAGTCGAAATGTGGTTGAGAGTGTTGCACAAAGTCACGCGCGGCTATTCGTGCAAGTCCTTTGGAAGCCCAATAGGCCTCCATTGCGTTCTCATACGGTCCATCGAGCTCTGTGTTGGTATCTAGGGCTGGAAGTATGATGTTTTAGTACATGGTATTTGTTGTGATCTTTCAACAAAGTGAAATCAATGGATCCTACCGGTGTATGGTCTTTCTGAGTCGGGGTTGAAATTCCATGGAAATGGAATAAGTGTTACACTTGGTTGGTAAGTCAGTTTCATGATATTGCAAAAACGCATTGGTAAGAGCACTTCAGTGGTGTAATCACTCACAAGATGAAGTCAAGACTACTCTGCGGATAGATGGCGTACGGACTGCCGCTTCCAAGACAGTCGTGACCATGTCAACAGCTGGTCTGACAATTCCAGTAACAAAGTCATTGGTCTGTTAAGGAAACCATGAGTATGCCACCTTTGCTTTTGCTTTTTCCTTTCTTTCTTTTTCAAAAAAGACTATTCAGAAAGCAATCACTTACCGAAATGGCTAAAGGAGAGGCAATATGCACTATGGCAGTAATCCCATCAAGACATTGAAAGAACACATCCTGTTTGAGGAAGTCTGATATCACAACGAAATCAAGTCGTTCTTGTGTTAGGCAATCGGCGATAATTGGGTTCCTTTTTAGATCTTCGATCGCTGTCTGTCTTCGAACCACCGAACGAACACGGTAGCCTCTTTCAAGGGCAAGGATGAGTGTTTGGTAACCGATAAACCCGGTCGCACCAGTGATCTATGGTATAGTATGCGTGTGAGAATGCCTGACTTGTGTGGTATTCGCCGCAATAGTACTAGATTCTAGTAGTATCAGGTAGTAGATTAATATTTACTCACCAAAAGATAGTCTTTGTCAGATTGAATCGCCATATTTTACTGAGAATGAGACCGAAATTAGACCGAAAAGAGAAATTAAAGAGAATGCGAGAGTAAAATTGCTCAGGGAGGATAAATAGGTAAGATTGAATAAACATCTCCAGACTTTTAGTTCGTTAGTTACTAGTCATTCAACTAGTTAGTGGTGGATCGGACGGAACCCGGAATTCCGGGCTTAGTGTATCAAGTTCTCTTCAAGTTAGGGCAAGGCTATCCAGGCTTTTCATTGGAACTTGAAGGTCCAAAATTTGCCGTGAAATTCAGACGAACTTGGAAATTACCAGTATAGTTAATAGTAGGTACTACTATGAAAGTTACGTTTGCCACGTTAGGATATTTGGATAACTTTATGGGTATATAGTAGTAGCAATAAAGCGACTTCAACTTGGAGTTCGTAAGAATGTGACTACTACTACCTAATGAGAACAAAGGCGCAATGGAAAACAGTCGCAAACTTGAATACCATTGAAGTTGAAATTATTCGACTGCCCACTGGCAGATGATAAATCCGAATCTTCGATCCAGGCTAGAATTGCTACCAAGTACTAAAGCTTCCTGATTCCCTTGTCATTCCGCTTATGCACCCATCTGCTCACGAAGTTCAACCTGGAGGTGGTAGAACGATGAGCCCCAATCCTTGGAGTCTGAGTCTGAAATCTACTATGATACAACTACTGCTCTCATAGTAGAGTCCTGTGAGAATACCCCGGGACCTTTAGTATGGCTGGATATCATCCCCCGATTGACCTCCACATGCACTTGACCGATCCCATAGATACACGAGTACTAGAGTACTAATACAGCCTGGAGACATAGTAGGCAATGCTTGGTGAAGAGACAGTTCCGACGATCTACTAGAATAGTAGCACATGTGAAGATCTTCAAATGAACTTATGCGGTTGCATTACGCAATCTATGAACTTGAAGGTCATCTCTACACTGGCCATGTGTAAAGTTAAAAGCAGACCCTCGTTTACCTTGATAGCTGAGGAGAGGGTGTTGTAGAATGCAAAGGCAGTCATCGCTGGTGATGATTTTGTGAAGTAGGGTTGTTAGACGATCAATTAATATGGACATCATCTAAGGCGCAACGCCGAGACTCTCCTCCACTTCACGAACAACTTTCTGCACACCCCCGATCTCATGTGCAAATCGTCCCAGGAACATTCCGTCGACAGCCTTACCCAAACCGCCCGCACCCCAGAGACCAGGACCCGCACTGCCACCGTACAGAACACGCGCGGTACCAGGGCGAGATCCAATTACACCTCGAATCCCTTCAACGACAGCGGCGACATGGTCCACGCTGGCTGGCTTCGGCTGTCCAATAGCCCAGACGGGCTCATAGGCAAAGATCACAGGTGCATCAGCGGGGATCGCGTTAAGCACCGCACGCATAAGGACAGAGCACTCCGAGACAGCCTGGCCAACAGCTTCCGAAGCCACGGCACCCGGTGCTGTTAGCTCGCCGATGCAGACAAGAGGAACCATGCCCTGTGCACTAGTAGCCGCCGCCTTGCGTGCAGTCTGTTCATCCGTCTCGCCAAAAACAGCACGACGCTCAGCATGGCCTAGTTCGACAATTGAGCAGCCCAGAGACCGGATAGCGGCAGGTGAGACCTCTCCTGTGTATGCACCGTATTCCTCCCACATACAGTCTTGGGCGCCGAGTAGGAATGGAGGTGGTGATGTCGAGGTACCGGCGGCGGAGAGGTTCTTCTCGTATTCTTTGATGATGTCGGCACATGGCCAGATAGTGAGGAAGTCAGGGATGAGTGCTAGGAGGAGCTTTTCGCGATTTTCGGGTCGCACGATCTCGTTGGCGGGGTCCAGAAGCCCGCGCAGGTATTCAAGAGTGCGCTGGGGTGTGAAGTACATCTTCAGTGAGATGAGAAGAAGCTTCTCCGGCAGGACGGGGTAGTTCAATGGTGCCATAGTGGGAATGTATATGATGTGAGAATGTGTTCAATTGTTCAAATGGTGTTTTCCCTTGTCTATGTTGGTGAGTTGGTCCCTGCTTTTTTGATTCCGGGGTTAGCTTGCAAAGTGGAGTCACAGTGAATAGCTGTCACATACCGAGGAAAGACTTTTGATATACAACTGCCTGTAAAAAACAGGATGACGAGAAGTGAAAATTGAAAGGGAATTGTATATAAGCCAATGAATATACCCAAAAAAAAATAGGAGAGCTGGTCAATGTTGAAAGATGAAGAACTACAAGACAAAATACAAAAAAGGTGGGGGAGAAAGAAGATGAAGTCAACTTGTGGGGGACGGCGGTGAGGCTGCACGTGATTGACACCCAGGGCCGAGTTGTTGGGAGTATCCCATCCCATGGGATAGGGTACTAGGGCAACACAATAGGAACAATAAGAACTTAAATATCATGATATTGACATTTTAATTGTTGGAGGAATTATCATTGTGCTCAGATTGAATACTACTGGTATATCCAACCAATCTGGACTGTGTAATTCAAAGCCAAACTACAGTATATAAGCCACATCCTTGAAACTGTCTATGTACACAGTACTACCACTGCACCAAGAATCGCATGAGGGGTATTGACAAGGAAAACAAGCAAAGAAAGGGGAGTCATGTGAAACAAATTGATTCATTTCCATCACAACAAGCTCTCGTATTTATCCAATCCTGACCCTCGCTGCTGTTGCTGTTGCGGTTGCGGAGGCTGTTGCAGCGATGGTTGAGTGGCTGTGTTCATGTTCGCGTGTATGTTCATCGACGGAGTCCTGCTGGCATTGTTCACATTCATGCCCCCAGAAATGGCCGGGGGAGGGGGTATAGAGAAAGAAGAATAGTTGGGTGCTTGCTGCGAATTCGACTGGGACATGGGTGTTCCGGTAGACATGCTGGACAACGATGACATGGAGCCAAGTCTATTAGCAGCTGGAGGTTGGGTATTCCACATCTGAGATGGCTGCATGGGTTGCATAGGTTGCATAGATGAGAATGGTGAATTTGGAAGCGGGGGCGACGTTTGCCGGGCAGGCTCCAACGACGGGATGGTGTTTAATTTTTGATCGGGCGTAATAGACCGCATGCCTATATGGCTCGACGATTGATTGTTGGTGGACCACGAAAACGCGGGCGACATACTGGGTCGCTTGGTTGCCGGTTCTGGCTCCATACTACCCCAGATATCGGCCTCTTTGCCATTGGTCGACGAACTTTTGTTTGCAAGTACAAGACGTTCAAAGGTATTTTTAGCGTTGTCCATATCAGGAGATGTAAGGTCGGTGGCAGACTGGGAGAAGCCGCTAGTCCCATTCTGGAACCCCCCGGAGCCTGCGCTCGATGAAAGTTCCTGGAGTTTTCGGGTCTGTTCTTTTTCAATCTTGGTCGAAAGAGACTTGATCAAAGCCATGAAATCGTTGAACTGCTTCAGATTCAGAAGCGGCCCCAAACTGAAACTCCAAAGAATTGGCAGAATCTCGAGAGCGAGAAATTCAGTGTCCGCAACTTTGCCGATCTCACGGAATACTTTGAGCGCTGCCATCATAACCGAAGGCTCTTTAGTTTTGATGGCCTTGAGAGAGGGAACCAGCTTTTCCTGAATAGTGTACTTGTCCAAGATAGACGATTTGACAGTCTTGTTCGATTGAACCACACCAGAAAGGTCATCTAGCCCATCCGACTCACCCGTGGACCCACCGCATAGCACAGAGAATGCCTCCAGACTGCGAACCTTGATTGCAAGGCTGCTTGTTTTGCTGAAGGTGGCAGCAATGGGCGGGAAAACTTCATTCTTCACAGTGCTGAAATCAAGCACGGGTAAAAACACGGGGAGGCATTTGATAGAAGCATCCACCAAGGAATGGGTGGGAGAATCCAACCCAAGCCGTATCAAGGGAAGAATATCTGAAATCAAGGTTAGAAGAGTGCTGTAGACGGGACTGAAGATGTAATTTACCATCCTTGAACTCCATTCCGGAGCAATTCTCAGCGACGAGATTCATGTTTTCAAGTACAACCATGAGTCCTGCGTCCTTTTTCGAGTCACGATCCGGGGGTGTCGTTTTACCAGGAGTAGTGCCGAAGACTTCCTTTAGTCGGGGAATAATCTTCTCAGTGAAGGCACGATGTCCATTCGGGATCCGTCTGAGGATACCAAAGACATTCTGCAGTAAGAGGGAAAGTAGATCTCGATCCTTCATTTCCTCCAGCAAGGCTCCTAGGAGCTTTCTTTCCAACACGGAAACCGGGAAATCAGGCAATACCCGCTGTAGGCCGCGCAGGAATTGGGATTTCTCATTCGGGTTCTTGGTAGGCAAAGATTCCAAGAAACGAATGGTAGATACCAGAACGTTATCGAAGTACTGGGACTGTTGGAATTCGCGAGCAGTCAAGCGCTGGGCTGGCCTCCGCGTGATAAGTCGGGGTAAAACCTGCGAGAGAACATCTCGAGGAATGGGGTTCGAGCAAAGGAAATTGTTGCTTTGCGACGGCGTGGTAGATGGAGAACCCAGCAGCTTTTTATAGGTCGACAGATTCGCATGGGTTTCCAGCGGGGAAACGTGAGGGGAATTGTAAAGCGCAACAATGATAAGACCCAGGGAGAAAAGATCCGCAGCTGAAGAGACGTTGGAATCGAATGCGAAGTCTGGAGAGGTATAATCCATATTAAGTTGGACGGAAGCTGGGAGTCTTGGATCCTGGTAAAGAACTTCGGAGACTGCTAACGGGGGTAGTGATGACTTGGTTTCGGAGGTATCTGGAGGCCCAGCAAATCCAAGACCGGATATCTTCCAGTCTGATTTGGCATTGATATAAATGGCATCTGGATTGAGATTTCCGTGGACCAGACCAGCGGATTCATGGAGGAATTCCAAACCCTTGGCGACTTGCAGTAAACCCTTTTGAATTTCCAACTCATCAATTTCAAACTCTCGCCGCCGGCGAGTTCCATCTGCACTCTCAACTACATAGCGACCTGCACGAGTGCCACCCCCGGATGAGCCTTCTTGCTCGTTTTTGTCCAAGAGAAGCCCTGAAAGCGACGCTGTCAGATGCTCTGTTGCGAACATAAGACCCCCACCCCGAGTTTCTTCGACCGGTTCGAGCACCTGGAGGATCGAGGGATGCCTCAGCTTGGCCAAGTTGCCAGCCTCTCGCTTTAGACGTTCAATCACATCCTCTTGTACCTTCTTTGTTCCGGAGCCCGAGCGCGAACCAAGCCCACTTGACCGCGGATCGAGGGTCTTGCGATCGAAGATAAAGACGGATGCGGGAGTACCGGTGGACTTTTTCTTTGCGTCATGGATTTTCCAAGGGCCTGAATAGATGGTGGCATGGGGCGCAATCTGATAATTGGCGGAGATATTGGAGCTGAAAGATTTCAGCGCATTCGAGAACATGATGGGGATTGGGATCGGACAGCACGTGGGAATAGATCAATCATAGAGGAGAAATATCTAGAGAAGAAGTAAGTTGCCCCAATCAGGGCTTTCAAATAATTAGAGTGATAAATTGGAAGGGATCATGATAGATCACCAGTAGGGAGACTGGAATTGGAATTGGGAATTGGAAATGATGGAAACAGGTGGAGGGGGCCAGAGTAGTTCAAGTCTAACATGAAGTAAGCTCCAAACAAATGCGACGCGGAGTCGATCGGCAGAATTGGCTGTTGCAGCCTCAGGCAGAAATAGTTACTTAATCAGGCGGTCGGGTTATTCTGCCGATCTTCTCATCAGCCAATCAGAGTACTCAACTACTCTGTCGACATGATAATGTACACTGCAAGAAGTATATAGAGTTGAACTACTCAATAGTTACTATAGTTCTATCAATTTTAGATCAATTTCCGAACAATTATTTCTTGTGACTTAGTTTTGATCACCATGTGTAAATGTACAAGTTGGCGGTAACTACAAGCTGTGCATAGTGCAGTATAGGCTAGTCTCTGAGAATGATTATTATAGTAGTATGAACTGTATTACTTTTAGTATTATACATGAATCACATTTTGGGTTCATCGCGAGGCCTCATAGTTCCTAGCGTTGCCCGGAAGATAGTGTTGAGGCGTCAATGGTAAGTATGGCACGTCAGGCTCAAAGTTGTTGCTCTCCCTTTTGCTCCGCATTTTCCGTCGCAAGCACCAGCCTCCTCGCATTGCGCACTTCCCACTCAAATTCTTTCAATGCGCGCAGCTCACCCGACATAAAAAGGCCACCGATTAGACCATCTAAGACACCTGCCGCAAAGTTTAATGTGCTGACAAGAATCAGGACAAATCCAATATACGTCCGATTTCCAACCCACCACACTCCAATCATGCATCCAATCGAGATGAAGATGGAGACTATGAAGTGAGCCAAGCGCCAACGGCGTTGGGAGCGCTCTCGCGCCATATAACTGTGGATCATATCGATAATGTGGTCGTAGGTTTCCGGGGAGAGGGCCGCATTAGGGGAAATTTGTTTGGAAGATGTTGTGTGCAGGGACGGTGATCTAGGCGAGCTCAGTGTGGGCTGTGTAGGAGCAGAAGCAACAGCGTCAATTGAATCACGGGTGATGGTTGCTTCGACGGCAAAATGATCACTCAGAGAACACCTGAGAGTAGGGTGGCGTTGCGTCATGCCCACCTTTGCGGACTGGACGGACCACCGCGGTGGAGGAAACTCCGGTGCATATCCTCCGTCCCCAACAAATATATAGTCAAGGCGTTTAGCGCGTGGGTCTGGTGCTTCTTGATCGACAGCCACGTCTTGTCCACTATCAAGTTGTTTGCGAAGAGCTTTCGACCATCGCCAAGTGTTGAATGCGCCATCGCATGTTGCACCGTTTTCATGCAGATTATACTCGGCAGATGGGATCGGTCGATTTCTCGAGCGTTCAACAGCATCAATTGCGGCACCGAGGGAGGAGTCTGGGTGTAGCTCACGCCAGACATCGCGGACTGGACTTTGAGCTGTGATGAGACGGTGTGCAAAGGATGATGGAAGCATATTGAAGTCGCCTAGCCCAATCACCAAGTGTCCACGTTCGGCCGCGCCGCGCATAAGTTTGGAGATTTCCCAAGCTTGCGCCGTGCGGTGGCAGATGTAGGAATCATGGGGTTCCCGTTCATAGGGGGCGTGGAGGTGTGTGCAAAACACCTCAGCGACATCTGCTGTACCAGGGCCAAATCGGATTCGGGCACAGGCTACACCCTTGCCGACGAACCAGTCACCACGGAAGAAGGCTGTTGGACGTCCGTTTAGTGGATAGCCATACATACTGCTCTCTTCGATGGGCCATCGTGAAAGAATTGCCAGTCCCGCGCCAAATATACCCCCGAAATAGAATTTCCCATATGGCAGGATATGTTGTGTCTGTTCATGGATGCTCTCAAAATCTTGTTGTGTCCAACATTCCTGCAATCCGACTATTTCTGGTGGGGGATCGGCGAGTGCAATTTGGCGCCCGATTTCGGATAGGCGTTCATGACGGTATTTGGCGATATATTTCAACCCCCAGCAGTTGAGGGAGAATATACGAATTTGAGACGGAGCTTCACTTGGCGTAATGGAAGACGCCATTCGGAGGGAGCCAGCGCAGTATGAAAAGATGAAAAAGATGAAAAGATGGAAAGATAAAGTAGTGGCAAAGCTTCGGGGAAATTAGAATAGTTCACTAGTAGCTGCCAGTGTATGTATTGGAATGTACCTCGAGGTAAAGTAGACTTGCAGTTGGAGCTCAAGATGGAGCTGTAGGAAAGTCGACGTCGATCCACTCGGAGTCTCCGCGGTCCGCACTTTTTGTTTCTCCGCCTTCCCGGCTTGGCAACCGAGGCTCAATTAAGGCGGAATATGACGGCAATATTTAAGCCCTTCAGACCATGGAACCATTCAACACCATCCATGGCTCTGGTAAAGTTATTTTGTATGCAATTAATAGTGTGAGGTGGCTATATTATATAAATATAAAGAATAAGGTAATTCAGGGAAGTTATACGGTGGTAGAGAGGAATGATTGCTAGATACAGTAAATCGGCATGAAAGAATATTAGTAGTTGACTCTAGGGCTGGGTCAGACCTGGAAGCTGGCTGCTACTAGGTGGTAGTACTAGTGAATTGTTAAATTGAAGGCTTGAAATCACACCGCCAGTGTTCAAGTTCAAGTGTTATATACTGCAAAGTTTTTATCAATCTACTAGCATAGTAGTACCTATTTCTTCCAACGAAAAGTTTTATTCGCATAGATCAGTATTTTAGTCCAGGTATCTTCCATTCAACGGCTTGCGATTGCCACTGTTGTTTTCCCACTCCTTCAAAGGCCGACTCCATGTCCAAATCCCAGAAGGCAGTCCTTCCGCAATCACACTCAAACCCAGATCCATTCCTCTCTCCGAGCACGAGTAAACAAATTGACAAAAAACCTCTTGATGTATTAGCCGTATATGAGTATATCTGTACTCAAAAAGCTTCACAAGTAGCATTTGAAAATTGGATACACCAGTTTCAAGGGAAGGGAGAGATGATTGTATAGCCTTGATCAGGTTAGAGATCGCCCGATTTGAACTTCCATAATCTAATACCAACCAGAGGTCATTTCGCAAGCATAGACTTCGGAGATTCTTTGGCAGTAAACTCGCTATATCTTGCGAGGGACTGGGATTCAACCCGCAAGCATCACCCAGGGAATCTCCACAGACTCCATGACGACGAAGTCCTTCAAAATCCCCCGGAAAAGGCCGAGACCCTTTTCTGACGTTTCCTCGTTCCAAGTCTCTGGAAAACATATCTCTTTCCTGGGGTGAAATTCCAATCCAATAGACAGGCGTCGAAGAGTATCTCTCATGGGCATTAGAGCTTGAATAAGAGTATCTGCCTGAGAGAGGGGCTCGAGACGCGGGACTCGGAAGCTATGATATACAAGCCCCAAATGAAGGCTTTTCACTGGGCCGATAATATGCAAAAGACGCGAAACTTGTTCTTCCGTCGAAACATGGACGAGAACAAGCCTTTCCAGATTCATCTGACTCTGTCGCGAAGCAAACCGGGTTAAAACATCGTCAACATTCCGGAGCCAGATTTCCAAAGATCGCAAGGATGGTAGATAAAACCAGCCTACAAACTGGTCCGGGCTACATAGTGGGAAGCCTTCCATATTTAGGATATTGTTGTATGCGTCTCTGTAATCTGCAGGCCTGGGAGCATTGGATCTATATTCCACATCACGGAGATAAGAGAAGTGGGACATTCCAATTTGTGTTGGCGATAGTAGCGCGTGCTTCATCATTTTCCCTGGCCAGCTAAAGCCCCGAACAAAGCTATGATCGAGACGAAGAGTTCGGAGATTGTGCAGCCGTGAAATGAATAGAGCCACAAAAGCGTAAATGTCTCCATCTTCTATTGCTTGGATCCACTTTTCACTCGATGGAATTTGGGACTCGGAAATAATCTGTTTTGCAGCGGAAACGATTTTTTGACAGGCGCTTGATTTAATATCGCCTTGTTGGACTTCATGGGGATACCACATCTCTCCATTTGGGCAAGGCTCCTCTAGTATGGTCGGGAGAAAGCTAACATGCTAATACAAGCAGCTAGATCTGGGCGAGCGATGATAGTACCAAGCAAGGCGATAACCCGCTCACATGGGGGGTTGCTCCAGTTAATAGAAATTCGATGATATAGAAATGCCTCTGACGCAGCACGCAGACTGTGCGACGTGGCGCATAGTGAAACTACATCGCAGGATGACAGTTGCTCAAGTATTAGGAGCTAGCAGTCTTTGGAGAGCTTGGCTAATCCGTTACTGCTAATAGTTAACAGAAGTGTAATCAGGACTCGGACTTTTGTATGAACACCATCCATGTAACATGTTCGATGGCATCAATAGCTACATACCAAGGAAATGCAATGTAACCCATGAGGAGTTCTGAGTTCGGTTGTCTTGTTTTCGGGCCCCCAGCCTTTCGTTGAAGACCTCAAAAGTGGTCAGCTTTCAGTCAGACTCATATACAAAACCCGGCTGAAGAATTTTAAAACAAAATTCAAGACTAGCTTTATATTAACACCTGCGCTATTTCATGACTGACAATGCTTGGTTCTTCGAGAGTGGTCACCGTCTACGGCTGCTGGAGCTGCGGGGCTGTCTTGCATGAGTGCCGCCCCCATTTACTGCCCCACCCTACGACTCTACGGCGCTGTACCATGCATGGATAGATCGCTTTGACTCCAGGTTTTCTTCAATCAAAAAACTATTGCTGTCAAAACTCAGATTGAATCGAGAAATGACACTCCACCCGGCACCTGAATCTCACTGTAGTCTCCGAGCCATCAAATACTCATAATCAGGCATCGCGCGATCCACGCAATCGGCAACAATACCCGCTGCATCAACCCCAAACTCCTCCACCCATTTTCTTTTCTCCACCTCCAAGTCTATTATTGCGGGAGCTTTCTCCTTCATGACGCCGGTCGATTGGTTTATCGTGCGTAAGAAAATCTTTCGTGTGGCATGCTCACTATCTGACATGGACGTTGTGTTCCATTTCGTCTGCGTCTTTGCCGGATCTAGACCTATGGATTTCGCCAATTTGAATACCAGACTTGGATCATCGACAAAGTCGTTCATGCTAAGAATGATTGGACTAGATAAGCTGCCATGGGCTCCAAATTGATAGGAGCATGAACAGTACCAGTCGTAGAGGACACGCGAGTAGGAGAGGGTCATGCAGGACCGTCCTATCTCTCTTTTCCAGTTTTTGGGATCCTGAAGTCGAAGTTCGAGGACCCCGCGAAAAAGGGACGGAAAGATCAAGGCTGGATGTCGAATGCAGAAAATCACTTGAGAGGATATCAGACATTCAATCGGGAGCACGGTTGGGTTTCTCGCCACTATAGGATCTTCTTCATAGGTCTCATCGTCAGATTGTGGTAGTACAGCATCAAATACGCCGTGGTCTCGTTGCACGCGGGCATCAAAACGCCATATGTATTGCGGATGTTCTTTGTGGAATAGAATGGTATCATCAGCTTCAGCAGCAGTCATCCGTTCCTGGAGACTATTGGTGCAAAAACGAAAGCGTTCTGTCACTTGGTTCTTTTCATCGTCGGTCCAATCGTCCACACACTTTCTGGCGACGCCGAGCTTTTCCATCAGCAGAGCTCCTTCACGATGTGTCGGTGCAAGGTCATCAAAGTGGATATCGGGCTGGTTTTCGACTCCAAGCATTTTTTGTAGAAGGTATGAGCCTGTTCGCGGCTGTGCGAGTAGGAGGATATGGGATGTTGGACCACATCTGACAGTACTAAGAGCCGGCGCCATAGTAGTATTTGAAGTATAGTATGTGGCAGATATCTGAGTCTTGCGCTGGAGAGCTCAATTTGTAGAAACAGAAGATAAGAATATGACAGGTACATTCGGGTAAGGGATATAGAGTCCGGAAGCCTAAAAGAAAGACTCGGAACAACTCCCATGAAGCTTAATGTTATTGTCAAACTCTGAATACACAAAAATTGTACGAAATGCCAGTGGCAGTCACGCTTGGACAACCTTGGAATTTATCCCTTCCAAAAATTGTATATCAGTACTGTGAATACAGTGTATCCTGCGGATATCCCTTGCATACTGCCCGTTGAGAAAATAATTTTCTAGTACGAAATGTCTGTGTCGAATAGCTCGATAACCTTGGAAATCGGAGTCAGATCCAGTATTACTACCAGTTAGTACCTACTACCTAGGTAGGTAGTTTGGAAGTACTCCAGGGCTACTACCAGCAGAGCGCTACTCCTAGTACACTAATGTAGGATATACAATTGGACTCGGAACTTCAAGTTCCTAATAAAATACTCGTAACGTTCTGACACCACCGTAGACAGAGCAAGGCCAGAGTAAGTAACAGTGTCCTACGTAAGGGGTATAATAAGACGCATCAATGGTTACACTATACACTTTGAATATTATTAGATCTGCATCGCGGCTTACTATTTACGAGTAGCGGTGTGTAGCAGGGGCATATCGAAGCAGCGTCTGAAGGCGTAGGGCAGTTAGAAGAGGACGATTACTAGTACTGCCTAGGAGCAGAACCGATTGATGCCATTTTATTGACTATCAAGAAACTTGTATTTTCAAGTTGCTACCCTGCAGGGAAATGGAGCTTTTCAGAATAACGAGCTCTACACTAAAAATACAGGTAACATCTTTTTAGGACCTTACTACTATACTAGTACAGTGTTAAGGGTCCGACACCTTCTAACCAATGTTAACACGACGTTTTACATATACTACTAATCTACACAGTAAAATTGTGATTATTTTTCAAGACTAAATACTAGAGCTCGTTCTCAGCCACTAGTCCTATATAGTAATAGCATACCTATAGTATAACTTTATCTTTATCTTTAACTATTACTAACAATAATAGTATCTCTAGTAATACAATTACAAAGTATTTAGTCTAAAAAATAGGATCTTTCTAACCTAGACTCTGTATTTGGATGGCGGTGGGATTCAGTCACAGCTAGTAGATAATTTGATGTTTCTTGGCTATGTTATGCTACCTACGAGTAATGATTGTCGTGGGCCTGAACAGATTCTGATGGCCAAACCGATTTTAAGCTTTCTAGCATCCTCACTTGTAGCTGGTACTGCTCAGCATCATCCAATCGATCTTGGACCATCGAAATTTTCACCAATTCATTCATGTTCCTGAGTGTGTCAACATGGCCGACGCCAAGATGCATTTTCCGGATCTCCAATATTTCCGTTCCGACTGTCTCTGCTTCATCCCACCGTTCCTGGCTTATAAGCATCTCCAGAAAGGTTTCCTTGCTCAAAAGTGTATCATGATGGCCAAGGCCAAGTTTCTCCTTGCGAATCTCAATTATTTTCGTCAAAATCTCTTCTACCTGCGTCCATCGGCTCGGGCCCTTGTCCTTCATTTATCCTTCATGTATACTTCCGTGTTCACTGATTTCCAAACTTTCCGCTGGCCTAGAGTTGTGATTGGTTCATTCGTGTTTACTTCGAGCTCGAGCTTCAAGGAGCCCGCATGGGCCCGAGCGAGCCCTGAAAGGGCCAGCGCGATGGGTACCCCGGGCTTATCTTCAAACTTTCTTTACCAACTGGCCAAGTTTGTATTTTGTTTTTTCTTTGAACTTTTTAAGATTGAGCCGTAGGCTGCGAGAATCGCGGCCGCACTTTTTGTGGAAATTGAGATCCGCTAGAATGTGCATGCTAGCAAGTGTATCGGGATTTTCAATTCCCAGTTTTGCCCGTTTCGCCTCTATAACACGCTCCTGGAGTTTCGTTGCCTTGTCCCATTGACCTTGACCGATATATATCGCTGCCAGGAGATCAATCGCTGACAGGGTGTCGGAATTATACACGCCAAGCATTATCTCGCGACTGCTGACAACTTGCGTTTGAAGATTTTCAGCCTCTTCAAACCGCTCTTGCTCATTGTATATCATTGCTAGATTGTTCATGCTTTTGATTGTATCGGGGGCATGTTCGCCAATATTTACCTTGCGAGCCTTTACTACCCGCACTTGAACATCCTCCGCCTCCTTTAGCAAGCCGTGGCGCATATAGGTGCCTGCTAATTTGTCCATAGTGGCGAGTGTCTCACGATGACCTTCGCCAAGCTTGATGCCTCGCGCTTTCACGACTTGGACGAGGAGAAGTATGGCATCTTCCCACATATGCTGATCGATGTACATCGATGCGAGGTTATCTATGCTTGCTAACGTACTTGTATGGTCTGAACCGAGCTGACTTTTGCTGTTTTCGAAAGCCTGAGTAAGAAGCAGCTTGGCCTCGCCCCATCGACCTTGGTTCTGATATACCACTGATAGGTCGCGAATACCTCTTACTCGGTCGATATTGTCCAAAGCAAGCGTTCTTTCCTGTGTCTCTTTGATCTCAATCCTCAGATTCTCTGCTTTATCGTGTCGGCCTTGCTTAGAGTAAGTCGATGCCAGGTTAGCGATACACATAAGTGTTTCAGAATGCTCATGGCCAAAAAGCGCCTTCCATCCCTCGACAACCTTTTCCTGGTGATAAGCAGCCTCTTCCAACCGGCCATGACTTGAATACATGCACGCAAGAGAGGACATGCGGATAAGCGTCTGAGAATGATTTGCCCCGAGTTTTGTCTTGGAAGCCTCCACAACCCCTATGTGAATGGATTCGGCGTCCCCAAATCGGCCTTGCTTTGTATAAATGGCAGCTAAATCATTCTTCGCCGCAAGGGTCTTGACGTGAGCCGGGCCAAGCCATTTATCGTAACCCTCCACGGCTTGAACCAAAAGGCTCTGCGCTTTCTCCCATTGACCTTGGGAATGATAGATTGATGCCAGGCCAACTTTGCTCGCAAGTGTGTCAGGGTGATCATTTCCTTTGTTGTTTGTTTCAGTCTGTAACTCCTGCACAAAGTGATTTTCAGCCTCTGTCCGGCAGCCTTGGTTCCAAAGCATTGATGCCCAGACAACCCTTCCCATCTGTTCCTTGAGAGCAGGTGGTTCGTTTGGACTTTGCTGATAAGCCTTTTTCACATGGCTCCAAAGGCGATCGGCCTCCTCAGTTTTACCGTCCCCCTGGTATCTTAACGCTAAATCATGCATCATTCCCAGCGTGAGTGGGTGGTTCTCACCCGAAATTTTCTTGTGGACCTCCACGAGCTGTATCTGAAGCAGCTCGGCTTTATCCCGCTTGCCCTGTTTCTCGAACGACAATGCCAGGAGATACATGTTCTTTGCCGTGAGGGGATGGTCCATACCGAGTACTTCAATGCAAGTCTCCACAGAGTTCTCTATCATGTTAGTGGCAAAAGGCCACCCCCCTTCAAGTGAATATGCATTTGCCAGCACCATAGTACATTCAATAACTCTCATGTCTCCAGCACTTAATAAATCAATCATTTGATTCCTCGCTGTGGAAGCCATATCTCGAGCACCCAAAATGTTGTTGCCACTCTCCAAAGCGTAGGATGCGCATCGCCAAAGAATTTCAGCCCATCTCAGGCGAGACTCTTGTGACTCTGGCTGTTGAGACACTGCAGACTGAACATGAGGGGAGAGCGATCGACACTGTTCCCAGTTTTCATATTCCATAACTCTAGGAAATTCCAAATACAAACTGTCGATGAATGCCTCTCTCCAATAAGTGATTTTGCCATGATTTTCTAACCATGCGCGCGTTGCTAGCTGTACTAGGCGGTGCATTGTAAAGGTATTGCGGTCGGCAACAGAAATCAAAGAATAGTTCTTCAATATGAGAACATCCTTTTCAAAATCATGATCGATCTCAACTTCTTTTGCTTCATTCCCACTAGAGTTCTGTAGAGGCTCTGAATCTCTGCCATCCTGGGAGGCTCTAGATCGATGCTGAACCAGATGATCAGGTATTGATTGTCGATCAAAAAAACACATAAGAGAAAGTAGATCGGCTGCAGATGCCTTCATCTTCTGGATGTGGTCGAATGATATTTGCCACGTCAGAAAAATCGACACCTCTGCGTTTTCATCCCGGTTATATAGTGTGATTTGCTCCTGCTCGAGCAGCTTCATTGCTTCACGATCGCTTCTCCGGAAGAATCTCAGGTATTGCGATACCGAACAGCGATCCCCTTGTTCGCGAATGTAGCTAGTTGCCTGGACAATTGCAAGTGGCATAAATTCGAGTTCCTCCACCAATTCTCGGCTTGCTTGAGTCTCCTCCAAGTCGGGTGTTTCCAGCTTCGTTTGTAAAAGCTCCAATGCCTCAGACTTGACCATGGGGTCTACGTGGATGATGTTTCTGTGGTGAACCAGTCTCAATGCAGTCTCTCTTGTTCTGCTTGTTATGATAACAGAGCCATTCTCGCTTCTCGGAATGTATGATAATAGAGGCTTTGATGCACCTTCCGTCGTGTGTGGCCCAGCCGGGGATGAGCAGAGGACTTCGGGATCATCGGCATTATCAAGGATAACAATCCATTTCCCTTTCCTACAATCTTGTAGCCAGTTTTCTACCAGTGTGAATATGTTCGCATCGGATCTTTTGCGCCCTGCGATCTTGGCTTTGTTGGCAAGGTCCCATAGACTCTTTGCGAATCCGAGCTTACTACTCGCCTCGATCCAGAACACCCATGTTGTCGGGGAATCGTATCGAGCCCGGTACGAATATTCTATGGAAAGTTGGGATTTTCTCCAGGTTGTAAGTTGAAAGTCGCATACCTTGTCCATTCAAGTTCATTATCAAAACTCACCCGACACCACCAAGCCCAACGAGCGCTATCCGCGACCCTGGTACTGAGCCTTTCTCCTGAATCTGATCGAGTAGCCTGTCACGGCCGACAAAGTCTGGATCGCGTGGGAACTTGAAAGGGACCGTCGATAGAGGATTAGGCGGGGTTTCAGCTCGTTCTGTGGGGATGTGGTGTTTAGTCAGTAGATGTTGATAACTATAACTATGGCAGGGTTTAGGGTTTAGGGTTTAGGGTTTAGGGTTTAGGG